>CAAKHD010002289.1:99762-113757 GCA_901007705.1 Fistularia tabacaria
TTCTCAATATATAAAAAAACAGTGTTAAATCCCCGACACTGGCTGTGCGGCGCGGTTTGAAGTGCGGCGGTCAAAAGGAAAAAACTCTCCTTGTGTGTGTGTTTCTCCGGCAAAAAAAAAAAAAAAAAAGAAAGAAATAAAAAGAATAGCAAACAGCACTTGTGAATTCAAAACCACCCGCGCCGGGACAGATGAGTGGTAATGTCAAGACAGGGATTGTAATAGATTGGTGATGATGTGGGCGAAGCATGCCGCAGACAGAGGCAATGTCATGTCACCTTCAGTCTCGCGAATGTAAGGAGAAATTCTTCAAAGGGGATGCAATTCAATTATTTCTGAGGAAATGATGTTTGTTGTTTGGGATCTGTGCCTTGTGGTGAAAAGTCATTTTAGATTTCCTTCATACCGCACTGCAACCAAAATGTAATTTAATTTGCGAGAGCGCACCACGAGACTGTAGATTTGCTCGCTTTGACTTCCGAAGCCCCCCCTCCTCTTCCTCCTCCACCTCCTCCTCCCCGCCGCCCTTCTTCAAGCCAACCCACACAAACACCAACTCTCATATAGATTCACATTATAGATGGTCTGTTGACTCTTTGTACAGCATGTATTTATTTCTGTATATTACAAGCAACAGACCGAGGTCCTCTGTTCAGCCGGCCTTTCATTGCACGCCACTACGGTGCACTGCAAGGCTGGATAGATGTGTGTAACTCTGTTCCTTCTGCGAAATGCAGGGCTGGAGGAGACTGGTTTTATTTATAGCCAGCCGCCCACCAGCTCCTGTAGAATTTAGCGATCTTCAGTTTTACAAATGTACCAGGTATTCGGCATAAATCCGTTTTCACGGTCACATTAATGTGACTCACCTCCCCCTTTTTTTTCTTTTTTTTTTTTCTTAAGAGAGAGCGAGAACAGAAAAAGCAATTTCCCCCCATCAGGTAAATATTCGGATGAAATCTGGTTTCCCGGCTGTGGTTTGGCAGGTACAGATTTTAGGGCTCTGTTATTTAGGTTATGGTCCAATACATAAACATTAAACACATTCACGAGAAAATCAAAGTAAAGGGGCCCGTAGGTCTCGAGACAATACATCTAAGCTCTTTTCTGTGTCGGTGAAGAACAGAGATTGGTGGTCTTTTTAGGTTGCGCGCCTTCTCTTTTTTCCTCAAAACCTGTGTGGCCTCAGCGGCAGCCTGGAACGCAGGCGGAGTTTATTACTGGGGCAGTATATGGGAGATGAAGGAGGAGAGGATGACAGACAGAGGGATGATTCCCTCCCCTGTCTGTGAGCCTGTCTGTAAAACCGGGCCATCTGCACGTTCATTATCACGGCCATGATTCCGTTATTGTTCTGCATGGCAACAAGGACTTTTTTTTTTTTTTTTGCTTTCTGGCTTTTGTTATTCTTATCAACAGGGTCTGACAGGCCCCTTCTAAACATGGCAGCAACAAAATTAACAACTCTCATGCAATATAGCAAGTGAATTATCCTCGAGTGACACAAAACATGATCCTGTTCCTTTTTTTTTTTTTTTTTTTTTTTTTTTATTCTTTTTCTCTGTCTCCTTGTGCAGGTCTCTTTCACAGAGCCATCATTCAGAGCGGGTCGGCGCTTTCCAGCTGGGCTGTCAACTACCAGCCGGTCAAGTACACGCGTCTCCTGGCGGAGAAGGTGGGCTGCAACGTCCTCGACACGTTGGATATGGTGGAATGCCTGAGAAGGAAAACCTCCAGGGAGCTGGTTGAGCAGGACATACAACCCGCCAGGTACCACGTGGCCTTTGGACCCGTAATCGATGGTGACGTTATCCCCGATGACCCAGAGATTCTGATGGAACAGGGGGAGTTTCTCAACTATGATATCATGTTGGGGGTCAACCAAGGGGAGGGGCTGCGGTTCGTGGAGAACGTGGTGGATTCTGAGGACGGCGTCTCTGGAAATGACTTTGATTTCTCCGTGTCAGATTTTGTGGACAGTCTGTACGGGTACCCGGAGGGCAAAGATACTCTGAGGGAGACTATTAAGTTCATGTACACGGACTGGGCAGATAAGGAAAATCCAGAAACCAGGCGCAAGACGCTGGTGGCTCTTTTCACCGACCACCAGTGGGTCGAGCCTTCGGTGGTGACGGCTGATCTCCACGCTCGCTATGGCTCGCCCACCTACTTCTATGCCTTCTACCACCACTGCCAGAGTCTGATGAAGCCTGCCTGGTCCGATGCTGCTCACGGGGATGAAGTGCCCTACGTTTTCGGAATCCCCATGATCGGTCCCACCGATCTTTTCCCCTGTAATTTCTCAAAGAACGATGTCATGCTCAGTGCCGTGGTCATGACGTATTGGACCAATTTTGCCAAGACTGGGTAAGTGAACTGTTTTAATCAAAATTTTGGATGGAAGAGGCATATTGATATTTTAGGAACAAAATTCGGGAAATAGGACTCGTGGTCATTGGAACAAGAGCCTTTTTCAGGATTAGGAACTCCAAAAATCATCATATTTGATTGGTTGAAAAAAGAAATCTTCTGAAACATATTATGGTGAAATATCCATTAGTCTGTTTTTCTCTCTTTTTTGTGGTTAACTGTGGAGATTTAACCATTTTCTGGTTATGAGTTAAATTATCGTGAAGCGGTACTTTGCTCCGCAAAGCACTTAAGAAGTACAACTTTTTTTAGTCCCTTTTATTTCACCAGTGGTTCGGCCGTTGCAAACAAGCGTGCGGGAGTCCACATGTATCTGTTTTTGTTTTGTTTGTTCGGTCTCCACGAGATGCACCGCTATTTGTCACATTTAAGTCCATTAGCCTCCCTGCCCACAGAGAGAAAACAACCCCAAGACCCTGAACACACTGAATGAATGCTCCTGGGGTTCATCAGTATTCAGCATCATGCACCAACTGGAGACCGGTCCTCTATTTAAATCCCTAATGCCACTTTACATCAAATAAACGTATTATTAGTTTGATAACACACAACAGTCACAATTTATACATGAATTAGTTACATCGCTGAGTTGAAAATTGGTGAAATCTGCTATGTAATTATTTGTCAGCGATAGGGACAAGTCGTACATCAGTTTGTGAAAAGAACTCGAGTCTCACGTGAAGAGGGTGCCGGAAAAGGAAGCTCTTAAATGGATAGAGTAGGACAGAAAGAGCATTTTTCAACTGAGGCATTTTTCAACAGGGCTGCTTTTTTTTTTTTTTTTTTTTTTCACCTGGACTTCCTGGGCCTTATTCTGAAAACCTAAGACATATTGAATCTGAGGAAGATTAAATGTTCCACCAGACAGTGTGCTCTGCTGTTCGTGCTTGGCTGACTGTTTGGATTGAGTATGTGTGCATGGCTGCCCGTCTTTATGTATACGTCTGTGTATGTGCCTGTGTGTATTTGGCTGGAAATACTATCTGTCCTCGATTATACCAAGGCCCAAAAGACACAGAGACTTATCAGAGAGGCACATCAAGCCCTTGCCCTCAGCCATATTGATTCCCTCTGCCTGGACCCAACAATCACTCGTGCCCCGGGTGACTCTCACAACTCACCCTGCCGTTACACTCCGTCCGGCACCAAAAAAAAAAAAAAATGTCCATTTTGGATGACTACCAGGAATCGTTTTGAACGGCAAAAATAAAATTTGATAATCTCCTTTACAAGAGACGCACTGTATCGATCCCAACCCAGGTGGGCCCGAAAATTTTGATCTGTTTCAATCCATCGCTACATCATCTGCTTTGTAATCATTTACATCCAGTCGTGCGGTTGACTCCCTGCAGCCCCGGGCTCAGCTAGACACATGGACCGCTTATGTCGGACGAGCGCAGATGGACGAATGTAGGTTGTTTTGACTCCCGAAGAAATGCGCTAAAGTCCATCGGCGATGCTCGGACAGAACAGCTGTCTTCTCTGCCTGGCAGCCATCTTGTGTCGACGCGCACAAAGCGAGACAAGTTGTAGATTCAGATGCCCTGTATTAGTTGTCCCTCAAAGAATGTTTAACATCATGCGAGAATCAAACGGGTGTGCACAGATCGTCGCCTGCGTGAGCGAACCGCGTAACATCCAACGGCGGTTCGTATATCGCGCCGCTAATTATGATCGAAAAAGCCGACGCTGTTTCTCATGTGGAAAGTCAGTGGGGAATTGGGACTCAAATAGAGGCTTCGAGACAGAAAGCAATTTATTCAATAATGAAACAAACAAATGTCTCGTGCTAAATGACAATGAATCCAGACGTTCCAGGTACACGAGTGTCCATATAAGGAAACGCAGCTTGCACTGAATTCAAAAATATATATTTAAAAACTCTCTCTCTTTATTTATAGACATAGAAATTAAGGAAAAACTTCAGGAACCTCAGGGGGAAATGTATGATGCAACATGAAATAACAAAAAGCTAACACAGAAAACATCGACTGGAGCCATGATTAATACTCTGGACAACTCATATTAATGATCATGATGAAAAACCAATTTACTCTAGCAAAACAGGGTTGGGGGGGGTTAGCTGTAATTATTTATTGATTTAATCATTTCGAATGCTTTCACTTATTAAAGATGATCATCACCTGTCATCTGTAATGAGGCACTTTGCACAGGAAAAAAATGGTTGACCCCGTGTCCCGAGGCTGTGAGGAAACATCTCTGTTCTCCAGTGCCTTCTCCCCCCCCGGCAGATCCTCAGCCATATCTGAAAACTCTATACTGCTCCGGTGGAAGATAGTGACAGTGTTCCACAAGCCTCGATCAATAATCCTGTTTATCGCATTAGCAGGAGATGCACCGCATTACAAAATACAAATGACGGATGTATTGTATATATTTATATGTATAAGTGCATTCATGCTCTGACTCACAACACCGCTGCGTCTGGTTTGAGCGTTTTTTTTTGCAGAGATATCGGATTATTTTATTCTCAGAGTTATCTATGCTCCGGCAGTTTCCAAACGTGCGCTAATCAAGCCGGTGTCTCCTCTCATTGATCACAGGATGGATTTACTGTAAGAAACATCTCGGACAGTCTCGGGTCGAAGAGGTGGAGCCTGTGTAATATTGTTAACTGCACCGCCGTGGTGTGCATACAGAAGAGACTCCTCCACCTCTCCTCTCTCCACAAATCCACCGTGCCCCCCCCTCCCTGGATTTTAACGTTTCATTGAGGTAGCAGCAGATACCGATTCCATTCTGCCGGGAGAATTGATTCTGATGGATGACGGTGGCCTGATTTTTTTCTTTTTCCCTCTTTCATCTACTCGGTGTGTACATTTGTAAAAGCTTGACGTCACCCTCGCACACGCACACGCACACGCACACGCACACGCGCATGCAAAATAATTAATCATCTGTCAAACTGAGCATTGCGTGAAATGAGCGCGATCCCAAGCCTTGTCCATTTGGTACATTTTCCTCACAGGAAATGCAGGACACTGGGAAGAGGCGTTTAGCACATAAATTGTAATTGACTAGTTGTAAAAATAATCGCGTCAATTGGGACCCGCGCTATAAGATAATATGTTTAGCGGCGATGCGCTAATCAGCTTCGATACGTTGAGGAAAACAAGCGCATGCACGGGCTTGCGTGCCATCGGCTACATGGAAAGCTTGTTCTGTCATTTCAGCCACGTTGGAGGAGCTTTCATAGAGTCCCTGAAAGGTGGCGCAGAACGCCCGAGCGGTGTTTTTTGTTCGTACGTTTGATTTTACTCACGGACAAAACCCGCTGACAGACACTCGTACCTTTCTCACCGTCAAGTTTGCACTGTGTAATTTTAATATTCCCGATTCTATATTTTTAAGGGGAAAATGTATAGGAACCAGAAGTGCATTCTTTCACTTTGAATATGCAATTTCAGTACCAAGGGTGTAATTTAACAAGGCCATTACATTCTCCACGGGACCGAGTGGATGCAGCAGGAAGTCGAATAAGCCATTAAATCACGACTCCAAAACCAAAAAATTAGACTTTTCCTGGAAACAGTGTCACTCGCAGAGATTTCTGTGCAGCTAATTTTATTTGCATAAGATGAAGAGAACAGCGGGAAGGGAAACTGGACCGAGATCTATGCCCTCGATGTGTGTCAGACTGCAGACACAGGCAGATCAATGGCACCACAATAAGTCACTCAAATGGTAATGAAGGTAAATGCAGGGGCTTCGGAAAACTCTGTGCTGCAGCTAATTGTATTCAAATTTAAGGACAGGTTTCCACCACTAACTATCATCCTTACTATAGGGGTTAAGGATGTAAGATATTTCCCAAAGATTCTCGAGTTCATCCTCCTCATTTAAACCACACTAGGGGATATAGATCCCTCCTCCAACACCAAACCAACCCAATCTGGCTCTGGAGTCTTTTAATTAAGACCCAGTTGAATTGACTTGGCCTGACCAGCAGCAATCTTCACTATATCTGTAAAGCAGCTCTCGCTCCCCCTTCCAGATGTTCATAATGAAATGACCCAGATTGTACTTCCTGTCCCGCTATCTAAATCATGTGTGGAAACATGTGTGACACGATGTTCAGACACTTGCGCGGCATGTCAACATTGTATATCATAGCAGCGTGCCCCCCCCCTAAAGCTCTCCCTGTCCCGGGCTCACATGTGTCATCTTTACAGGGCAAATCCCTGCCCATGCACTTTTTTGCCTCCATCAGTGTCAGTGAAGCATAAAAGCACACAGAGAGTGCATGCTGTCAAATCTTCTTAGTGTGCGTATGTGTGTGTGTTTGTGGGTGTGTGTGTGTGTGTGTACACGCTATGAGGCTGTTCTTTCCTGAGAGTCAGGGATGTTTCAGAAGCCAGGGATTTACTCAGCTCAGTTATTTTCCTGGCTGCAGCATTTGTTTTACTATTGACGGGGAAAAATTGGCCCGTGCTTTATTGCCACGGCGACTTTTTATGAACTGTCTCTCTTAAACTTTGCTACAAATCCAGGGACTGTAACTTTGTCACATTCTCAAACAAGTAGGGAGAGCACAAGAAGTAAGAGGATGGACCGCATGTGTGTGCATGTGTGCGAACGTTGCGCATTACCCCGCTCCTGTGCGCCACTCGCCGTGCAGAGCTGTGCTCGGCAGTTGCAGCAGCCATTTGAAGGTTTTTTTTTTTTCTTCCATTCTTCCTCCCTGCTTTCACTCCTCTTCCTGCTCCCTCCCACTCATTATGTAGCAAAAAAGAACGTCTGCACGTGTATGACGTTCCCAACATGAGCTGAAGGATGCGGTATTGATCGCTTTGTCTTCGGTGACGACGGCAGCAGACCAAACAAGTGAGCATGGGGGGAACCGCCACGTCTCAGCTGCTGTCTGCTTTGCGGTTTAACATCCAGCGCTTTGAATAATAATCCACAGAAGGGTTTTCAACGTGTTCAGTTTGAATAGTATCAACAGTTTTTGACCTCATTATGCGCCGCCTTTGCCTGTTTGTTACCCAGCTGTCTAATAGTTACATCACTCTTGATTCCCCTGCTTATCCTTACTCCGGATTATCTATGCACTGAGCTTTCTTGGTCCGAGCCAACTCAACCTGTCGCAGGAGTCTGTGAATGCCCCGCATTGTCTCACAGCATGGCCACCTACCTACTCCATTAAATTGGCACTCACTTGATAGGAGATTTGTAGCCAATATCCTGATTTGCATTAGAGAAGGTAAGGAAGTGGTGTGGCTTGTTAAGGGGCCTAGGTGCCATTGATCGGTGTCCACGCTGTGGGCTGAATGTAATGAGAGGACTTTAGCAAAGGGAAGGAGGAATGGGAGAAAATCTGCATGTGTTTGTTCATAAGTGTGTGACTGCAGGATTCGAATGTGTGATAAATGTAAGATGTGGCGTTCGATGGTTGCGTGGAACACCAAGGAAAGCAGGTTGAGATGTTTTTCTGCTTTTTTTTTTTTTTACCCCCGTTGTTTTGCTGTGTTTTTTTTCTATTTTTATCAAGTGAATCAACAATACCATCAACAGGGATTGGATGCGTACTCCAATGCACACCTCAAAGTCACAGCACATCGGCCTGCATCACTTAGCCTACTGAACTGAAGGTTACTATTAAATACATAAACCACGCATCACTTAGCCTTCTGCCCTAGTATGCAACCAGAAGAAGAGTAAGAAGAAAGTCTGATGATATTCCTGCCCGGCGCTGATGTGGCCCCCCCTGATGCGAGCTTTAAACAGAGTTAGACGGCATGAATTTATTTTAGATTTAGATGAAATGCAGAGAAAAGGTGTTGGAAACCTTCTGTTGGAGTGAAAATTACAATTAGGTGCTTACTTTGTGCTACCTGGTAAGTAGATAAACAACTCCAGGGGGTGAATTTGTTATACAACAGTACCAAAAAAAATAAAAATAAACAGCCTTCGTCTTTGCATATTTTAGCAGCTTTAGCAGAGTGAGCATCAGTGACAGCGAATCCATGCGTGTCCCTTGTTTTATATCGAGAGGCTACACTCAGATCGCGACTCGGAGATGTTGAGTCTCGTGAAAATAGATTCTTGTCTTCTGCCTTCGGGCACCTAAACGTGTCTTTTCAGATTTGGTGATGGCTAGGTCTATGATCATTCAAGCGCTTCAAATTACATCAGGATGAAAAGTGGAAGGAGGTATATGGGAAATGAAAAAAAGAAAATGATATTCATTCCTTCCCCTTATCTACCTTTTACATCAGCGCTCGCAGATAGCGCTTGGAATAGGTAATGAGTTCAGGCTGTGAACTGCCATATATATAAGTAGAACTGGGTCTCGTGTGTGAGAAGCAGGTGGCAAACTATCTGACAGGAAAGCTGTTTAACTGTCACAGAAAGCTTTTCTCATCTCATGCTGGAGATGATCATCGCCACGCAGCATATATGTCTTGTTCTCAAGTGTGGCACTTGTGTGGCCCTGGAGGTCATTATTTCGAATGCACCGCAAATAAAAAAATGCACGCACACAGACACCCAGGTACACAAGTTGACAGACACGAGATGAGGCACGCAAACACATACATGCACACTCTCGCACGCACACACACACACACACACACACACACACACACACACATACGAACTCCCAGTCAATCACAGATACAAACACATGGGAGCACTTAAACACGCATGGCTAACCAAGGTTAGCACGGGTCAACAGGTCATGGAGAGGGCTTGGAGAACTGAGGAGGAGATGAAGGCAGGTTTATGGCACCAGAGCCATATGAACACATCACAGGAAATCTGAAAGGCCATTAAAACGCCTGCTTTTATGGGTGTAATAATCCCTCTCCTCTGCCTGGAGTCCAGCCACAATTCCAATGACCATCCGGATTAAGAGGGAGTTCTGATAGGAGGCAGGCTATCAGCTAATGCATGGAGCTCTCCCAGCCCAACAGCACCACTAACATCACAAGGTTTTGTTTGTACAAGTCACGATCGGTTCTTCGCCTTTGTCCCGAACACATGCGTGGACCATCGGGAGCGCTCGCTCGCTCGTCAAGGGGAAACTCAAAATTTAAAAAAAAGGAATAGTTGTCGTCAGTGTTCTGTCAGTGAATTAGCCAATGACGAGTGTCGTCACTGGGTGAGGCTGGAAGCTATTTTTGCATAAAACAACTACCCTGTGATGCATGCCTTCTTTAGACATTCACAGAGCGGAGTCTTTTGTGGTTGTTCAAAAATCAGTTGGTTTTGTTTTAAACACCAGAGCTGGCCGAGAGGTTTATTTTCTTTTAAATCCCCGGGATGAAATACTCACGCTGGCTTTTGGCGTTGTATTGTCAAAATGTTTTTCCAAGGGGTTTATATCACTTTTTTTTCTTCTGTGTTTCAGAAAATCCATCTGCGACTATTACAGCTTTCTTATTTTTTGTATTTCTTTGCATACCAACAGTGAATAGCCACAATATTAAGATAAAATCTAATAAATAAAACATCAATGCTCTCACTACACTTTTTTTGGTTCAGTTTATTTTACAGAGTTTTTGCACACAAGTTTCTTCCCAGTATTATTTACAACAAGGGCCATGGAATAATTGCTTGCAAGGTCTGTTATTAGTCTGTCATATTCAATGTCTGCAAAATCAATGTCTGCATGAAGTGGCAACTGATGAATTAAATAGCATGAGAACATTTAGCGTCTCAGCCTCGTCGACGAACATCGGCTTCCTGGTTACATCGATGTGCAAATTCTCCTCTGTGAATCCGGAATCAGCCGCATCGCAAACAAGTAGTGGCACCGGAAGCACCGTGACTTCCATTTACGGTCCACATAGTGTTGACCAATCATGTTTGAGCAGGTGATGAAGTCGCGCAGGGAGCAGAAGAGGTGCACTTCTTTGCCTGAAATGCGATATTGACCATTCACATTGTCATATGCAGCATTTTTTTTTTTTCTGTTCTGTTTTGCTTTTGATTTCTGACGACCACCGAGACAAAACTGACAGATGTAGCGGAGCCTGTTCTTCATCTGATAGCTGATGGCTTCCCAGTTTGTGAAAGTGTAATTAAGTGACTGAATCAGAATTTAGATTGAAGTACATTTATTTAGGTACCTCATTTAATAGAAAATGTGACAATTTTATACTTTTCTTGTCAATTTCAATTTAGCCCTCCTTTATGTTTCACTGCTCTCCACCTCAGAGGCCACAGAAATGGCTCTTTTTAATGTAGATAATTTTCTTTTGCAAATGATATTTTCATACTCAGTAAGCTTTTAAAAAATAAGGACTTTAACTTGAAATGGCAAAATATATTATACAGAATCACATTTTTACTATTTCCTAATTTACCAAAGTATATTTAAACATTTAAACATCGCCCTTATCATCTATAGCATGGGCTCTCTGTATTTTTTTTTTGTTACTGATTTTTTTAGCCATACTATGCTTATCTTTATATTAATACCCCTGTCATTTTTCAAGCTTCAAGCCTCCTTTTCTTTATTATATTACACTTGGCCCAACGGTTAAGGCATTTATGAGCCCTAGCAGGCCATAATTCGGCGACAGGTGCTGGGAGCAGAATTAAAGTGCTAAATTGAATCGCGTTTGTATTTATTAATTTAGGAATCCTCACGTTTGAAAAAATAATGACTTATCAACCCTTCATATTCCAACACTTCTAATGGAAGGCTTCTAACTGTAATGTAACATTATTCTCGGTCCTGTTCTTATGATGAAGTCTAATCAAGTCGACGTCCGAGTATATAAAAGTTTGTCAGAGCCCGGATTTTGTCCGAGCGATTTCCTGTTTTTGGTTCATGCAATCTATGGCCGGACCTTTGCAGTGACAAGTGGAGCCAATGCAAAATCACCTCTGAGGAGCTTCCGCCGAAGCTCAAAGCTCGGCTTGGCCTCTTTTACCAAAAACGACAAGTGATTTGAGACGACAGCGCAACATAATTTCATTAACATAACATGTTTCTCCATAGTGTTGCACTTGTAGACTTTGCCATTGGGTGCCTTTCATGACTCGGAGGCCTTTCCTCCCCTTGTCATAAGGAAAATCCAATCCGATTTGAGTTCACGTCAAGGTGTCAAGGAAGCCTCTGTCCGGAAAGTATGAAAAAAGGCTGCAGGAAGTTTTGGAGGGTTGACGTGTTCAATAGGTAACCTCCATTGCACTGACTTGTACAGCCTGACAATGCTATTATTTGTTACATGTTCTTCCTTTGTGTGCTCAGATGACAATACTGATTTTGACTGTTGTCTCTTTTACACCTTCGTGTGTGAGTATCTGCTCAGTGAGCGCGTGCAGATGTTCTCTAACAGACCCGTTACACACATGCAAAGACTCGTACGTGTGTGTGTGTGTGTGTGTGTGTGTGTGTGTGTGTGTGTGTGTGTGTGTGTGTGTGTGCACGTGTGTGTGTGTGTGTGTGTGTGTGTGTGTGTGTGTGTGTGTGTGTGTGTCATGTAGTCAGCAGCCCACAATAAAATTAACCCCCATCTGGTAATGATCAAGTATAGCCTTACTAAGAACCAATGTTTGGGGGGTGAGGGGATTAAGTATGTGTCAATAGGGAATTAGCGATTAGTGGTTGAGACCAAAATCATTAATTTGCACCAATCATAAATCTATTTCTTTTTTAACTGTCTATTATGCATTACATGTAAATCATTTCCAAACATAATTCCAATAATAAACTAATTTGGTCTCCTCATTTCCAAAATGTGAGTGGAGCAATGACTCTGCATCTCTGATGCAGTGATGCACTGGTGATAGGGACGAATAGGGAGAGCAGTCCTTTTATTCGTTTTTTGGACAATGAATCCAAATTAAGAGAATTATTCACCCGTGTAAGAGAAAAAGTGACAAAGTGACAAAAGTGGCATTTCAGAGATTTCAAACTCAAAGAATGACCCAGTGAAGTCACCTAAGAGTACCTTAAAAGGGTATCATAAATGACATTGTTGCATTGCAGTTAAAAGCCGGAAACATCGTCGAAATTGCTCTTTTTAAAGTTTCGATGCATACCACCTGCAACCAACCACGGACAAATGCGGTTAAATGTGATAAGTAGTCCTGATGTCACGAATAGCAAAATCTATTACACATTATGACTCTGTTAACTTAATGGTCAACAAGGCCCTTCATGTATGAGATGTTTGCTACTTACCCAGCATTTCAAGGGCTGTTTGTCATCAACATCTATCCGTCTATTCTCACATTGTATTCAAAACACCAGAGTCTGATATCTTGGTCTGAACAGGGTTCGTCTTACGGGTCTTTCCTATTTTAAGAAGTGAACATCACTGTTCAGGAAATAATGATACACATCCGGAGGCATTAAGTAGGTGTAAATGTCTCGCCAGTCCTCGGTAGGTGGACTGTCACAACATCCATCTATTCAGCTGGCAGCCCATCTGTTCGCAGTGGTTAGTGTTGACTTTTAGTGCCTCGCTCACAGTCCTTGAAAGAACAGTTGCCGATCAACTCTTGACGACGTTTCAGTGAAAGCCAAAACCAGCCGGCAGTCATTAAGTGACAAGTGAAGGAAATGTATTTTGCTCAACAAAATCCTTATAATGTTTACAGACTAAAATTGATACAAACACTCAAGGGGCTGTTTTAAGAATTTTACTTTATCTAATTTATTTTTTGCTTGTGACAGTGTTTCCTCTATCACTCTAGGCACACCAAAAAAAAAAAAAAAAAAATTAAACAAGTTTTGCCTCAAGCACAGCCTACACTAGCTTACGATACGTTTATGGTTATTGGTTCTGGTTGTTAACGTTGTATCCATCGATTTGAAAACCCGGTGTCAATGCAAACACAGCAGCGAAGCACTCAGGAGACATTATCAAGCTGATAATCATATATAATATTAACACAACGGCCAGAATTCTACATGACAGTTTAGTCACAGGAACAAAGTAGCACAAAAATACATCTTACTCCACGTGAACGGACCCTTCAGGTTGATTCACCACAGTCAAACTCACAGACGGGCAGCAATGGTGGAATTACAGAAAGGAACATTGTCTGTTTATGATAGACTTTGACAAAAATTAACCGAGCATACGTGTGTGTACGACTCGAGAAGGCACCCAGTCGTCTGCTAAAGTCAAATTTACCACGGGTGATTGATTTCTTTTTGTGTTCCCTAAATTATTCATCTTCACTTGAAGGAAACCATCCAGCAGCCAACAAAAGAGCTAAACAAAAGCTAAGCTAAGCTCAAAAATCTTCTAGTGCTCCATCTGAATGCCCCTGCACAGACGCTCACTTGCTCCCTGCAGCCACTGATTATTTTGCTAGATTTTAGTGCCTTTAGTTTCTGCCATTGCGATTCTGCAAATTGACACTTGTGAGATTATAGCATTTGCATTGTTTTGGAAACGCGCCGAAATCCACGTGAACTGAGATTGCTGTGACCTCCGTCATTGTTGTCATTTGCGTGTATGAGTGAGAAGGAGAGGGAAAGCAAAGGGGGGTGGCGGGGGGGGGGGATTTGGTCGTGTGTTTGTGTGTGTGTGTGTGTGTGTGTGGGTGTGTGTGTGGGTGGGTCGGTGCACACAAGAC
>CAAKHD010002289.1:113777-132036 GCA_901007705.1 Fistularia tabacaria
TTTTGGTTTGGGGGGAGGGGGGGGGGAGGAGGGGGGAGGGAAGGGGGGGGGGGGGGGGGGGGGGGGGGTGTTGTGTGTGTGTGTGTGTGTGTGTGTGTGTGTGTGTGTGTGTGTGTGTGTGTGTCGCTGCATACAAGACCGTAGTGAGAAGCACGCAGGCTGCAGACAACCACGTCTCAGACTGCTCCATTGATGTCCTGTTCTCTGGCATGTTGTGCACGGGAAGATCAATATGACCTTACCTCCACCACCCACTCCTTTGAAACTTAATTACTGATATTCAGCTACAAAGTCATCATAGTCTTGCTGTCAATATTCATTGGGGATCATTACGGGCCTAATAAAAGTGGTTATTTACAGGCTGCTCTGCTGACACGGGCCCTGGTCCAGGGATTCAGCTTCAGCCATCTCAATTTGCTTTACCTCTCCCTCTCCTACTTTCTCTCTCACCTCTCCCAGAAGCACTGACCTGAAAAAGAAAAATTGACAGCAGAGAAACGAACAGAGGAGAGGAGAGGGGGGTGAATTCTTCTGGCTCTCCTTTTTAATTCTCTTGGCTGTGTTTGAAGGTTTTCAGCCCGTGCCAGAAAAGCACTGTGGCCACCATATCCCCAAATCCCCAACTAAATTTGAACTTTGCCTACAACTGACATCGCAATCAGACCCACAAAGGGACATTTCATGACATTTTTATAAATGTCACGCAGATCCTTGCTTCCGACGAAATAGTTCTAACTTCTCAGATCCGCGATCGGTCATTCCGGTTTCAAGGCCACGTCATTATTCTTAACATTTCCGCATAAAGAGTGATTTTTCGACAAACTCCCACTTCCCGCGATGCCTCGGCAACCAGAGGCGGTGTAATTGTGAAAGATGACGACGTGTCAATTCATTCGATCAATAGCGGGGCCGTAATTGAAAGGGTTTGCAAAGTATTGACGGCAAGGGGTCAGACACTGAAAAGTAGAAGAGTGAACTCTATAGATCGAAATGGGTACTGCATCGAGAAACCTCCCCTTCACTTCTTTTTTTTTTCCCCTTTGTGACCTCCCTTTCAGTTCCACACGCAAAAAAAAAATTATCATATTCAAGCACACACACATTCAACTCTGTGGTTCCCTATTAGTGTCTTGATTAATTCGGCCCACTTTACATCAGGGCAATGTATGCCAGAGCACACTGCGCTGCCCTCCCTGAGCAATTAGCAGAGGGGCTCCACCAGCGTTGGATTATCAACAACAAGATGCCTCCTGACACAATCCTAAAGCCTGCTGACTTATTTATGTGTGTTTGCTTTAAAAGCCTCTGCCCTGGTTTTTGTGGGTGGACTGCATCGTAACCGAGTTAAGGACAACATCTGGGGGAGAGCGGAGAGGGAGGGAGACGGACGGGCGCGGTTTTACACGAACACCGCGAATTAGAGTAAATGGAAAAAATCGGGGGGGGAAGTAGACGGTGCTTCTGTGGGTGTGAGGTGAAACAAAGTGGATCAACAATAACCGTATGACTCCCATCCTTTTGAAATTGAATTTTAACAATCCAACTCACAGCTTTCTCCTCTGCCCGCAGAGATCCCAACAAACCCGTTCCCCAAGACACCAAGTTCATCCATACGAAAGCCAATCGCTTCGAGGAGGTGGCCTGGTCCAAGTACAATCCCCAGGACCAGCTGTACCTGCATATTGGCCTGAAGCCACGCGTGCGCGACCACTACCGTGCCACCAAAGTGGCCTTCTGGAAACACCTAGTGCCCCATCTGTACAACCTCCATGACATGTTCCACTACACGTCCACCACCACCAAAGTGCCCCCGCCGGAGACCACCCAGAATACCCTCTCCACCAAGAGACCCAACGGAAAAACCTCCTGGCCATTCAACACCAAGCGGCCTCCCATGTCCCCGGCCTACAGCGAAGACAAAGGCTCCTGGAGTGACGACGAGGAGCCGGGGCCCCTGTTGGTGGAGAACCCCAGGGATTACTCCACAGAGCTCAGCGTGACCATCGCGGTGGGAGCCTCGCTGCTCTTCCTCAACGTATTGGCTTTCGCGGCCCTATACTACCGCAAGGACAAGCGGCGGCAGGACTCGGGCCACGGGCAGCCCAGCCCGCAGCGTCAGACCACCTCCAACGACATTGGCCGCCACGCGCCCGAGGAGGAGATCATGTCGCTCCAGATGAACCAGACGCATCACGAGTGTGAGGCGGGGAACAGCAACGAGGGCGCCCTGCGCTTGGCCTCGCTGCCCGACTACACGCTCACTCTACGGCGCTCTCCGGATGACATACCCCTCATGACCCCCAACACCATCACCATGATCCCCAATTCCCTGGTGGGCATGCCCAACCTGCACCCCTACAACACCTTCACCACCGGCTTCAACTCCACCGGCCTGCCACACTCCCACTCAACCACCCGCGTATAGCTTTAAGGAGGCCCGGGGCAGCCAGCGCAGACAGGAGAGAGGAGGGGGGGAGCGGCAGAGGCGGCGAAGGAGGAGCAGATGAGCGAACGGAGGAGAGGATTGTGTTTTATAAATATCGCAGGGTGGGGGAGGGCTCTGGAGGGGGGAGGAGGGGTTGGGAGATGGGCAGGAGTTGGATTAAAATGTGAAGAGATTTAACCAGACTTTTACTATGAGGAGAGTTGCTGAGAGCTCTCCATGGATGTCAAGTTGTGCAGAGCTGCCAAAATCAAACTGCTTCCCTTCTCCCGACGATGGGGGGGGAGGGGGGGGGGGGTCTTTCTGCTGTTTTTTTCTAAAATAATCATTTTAAAAGCCTTTTTAAGCAGACTAAGGAGATATCGATACTCTTTTTTCTTGAATTCATAACAAAAACAAACGGAAGTGCTTTTTATTTCCCATCCCTTCCTCCTGCGGGAGACACATCTCGAACAATGGCCTCTACGTCGATATTCGCAAAATGTTTTTAATTGCTTCTTTGTTTTGTTTTACGTTTCAATGCCTTACAAAAGCGTGTTTTGGTTTTTATTTTTGTCATTATATTTCAGTTCCTTGTGACTATTCCAAGAGGAGTGTGTTGCGAGCCGATGAGACTCGATGACGAGAGACTGACTCCAGGACGGGAACTCAAAGGATATGCAGATATAGAGATTTTAAACCCATTTTGGGTCACTTTTTTGGGAGGGTACCAACACAACCACTCAAATGGTGTTATCTTTTTTAGCTTGTGTAGAAATAAGTTGTCAGAGACAGCGTATCCTAGGAGATGAAAAGGCAGAAATAAATACTATGTTACTGTGATTGTTTTGTTAGGAAAAAAAAAAAGTGCATCTTTTACAGCCAATTTATCTGTTAAGCTATCTGATATTATCTCCACAGAGTGTGCACGTACACGCGCTGCTTCGAGCACCTGTGCGTCAGTTCACGTGAAAACAAATCCTCTTCCCTCGCGCAAAACTGGGTCGAGAGCCTGAGATACAAGAAGAGACTTCGTCTGAACTTGACTGGGTGAGCCTGTGTGTGTGTGTGTGTGTGCCTGTGTGTGTGCCTGTATGTGTGTATGTGCCTGTGTGTGTGTGTGTGTGCGTGTGTGTGTGTGTGTTTGTGTGCGCGCGCGCTCACCGGTTTTTCTGTTTTTGTTTTTGATTGTTTTCGGTTGGACTTTCTTTTGTAGTTTGTATAGTGTCCTATAGGGTTGGAGGGTCGCGGACCTTCTCATGCTGTCGATTTCCGTTCACCACCAGTGTTTCTGCAGCGTCTCTGGGTGTCTGTCTTTGCAAAATAGCACTTTTGTTATTTTCAAAGTTATATATGTCTAATTTTGCTTAATGATTACAAAATAAATCTATTATTTTACTTGTACGAAGAAGAAAAAAAAATAGCTTAAGATTGAACCGAACTAACTGACATGATTCCATTGACTTTGTAAGGGTTCCTCGTCAAAAGCAAACAGTGGCCTGTCGGCACTGAATAAACCTACATCAGTGCACAATTGTATTTCTTTGAATATATATATAAATATGGGTATACATACATATATATATAGGGCTTGTATGAAGATATCTCTCACAAAACAATTGGACCGAAAACAGCACCGACACAAATAAGTTCAATGTAATGTCGTCATTTAAAACCATCTCGAGCCAAGAACACGCTGGGTGTCTTTGTAAGAGCTCTATAGATATATTTATGTATAAAATATTTAATATTTATTTATGTATACCAGATGCATACATGCTGATTGTGCCATGTACCAAATTAAAACTCTTAAAAAATGAAGAATATAAAGTTTCGCTAAACTTTTTCTCTCTTGATCAAAGTTCGTTTTATCACTTTTCATCATTTCCATTTTGAATGAGTGAAAAAAAAAGAGAACATTTCTCATCATGAGTACAAGTTCCCCCCCCCCCCCGGAGCACCTCTCTACCTCCCTCTTACTCTCTCCCCCTCTCTTTCTCCACCCTCCTACCTTTTTCTCAGCGAAACCTCTGAGAGGGAGTCTTTACAGCTTGGGGCCTGCGTGCATAAGTCTAGATTTTAGTGTAATTCATGCAAACTAGCACTGCAGCGATGGGAGATTGTGAAAAGATTGCCTTGATGTACTCACATCGCATCCTATTATATGCTTCTCCCAATGAGAAAAACGAAATTATTGATTCAGTGAGTAAAACTGACAATTTTCATTACGTACCTTGGCATCCCATGGAGTGTTTCTCATGTAAAAGGGAAGAACGCTAATAAAACCTGACCAGTGATCCAGTGCCTGCTAATTCGATGATACCTGAGATCTCCGCGCTTTCAAGAAGCGAACGGTTGTATTTATCTTTCACGTTCGACGGGCAGAGATGCAGCACAGTCGGTCTCACGGCAGGCAGATCATCACTGATCCGACCGGCGGCGGGACGAGCGACGGGATTTACTCTCGGACCGATTGGCTGAAGTCAGTACGGTTTTCTATCTCGTCTCACCGTAAAGTGCGTTCGCGTCGTGATCAGCCACAACCGCCGAGGATGAGACATGCACACGGTTTGGATTCACTGCAGTTGTATAAACACAGAGACAGCCAATAATAATCCTTTTGCATATATTTGTATAATCACTAGCAATGATAACAAGTTATTGAATAATTCAGTACTTCCTATTCATTCATTATCTGTGCTGCTTATCTGTGCTGCTCAGGGTTGCGGGGCTGCCAGAGCCCATCTCAGCTGTCATTGGGCGAGAGGCGAAGTTCGCCCGAGAGCGGTCACCGGGCCACATACGGAGACGCACAACCATTCGCTCTCAGTCAAAAAAAGACAAACGACACATACACTCAGTCAAACTTCTGGGCAATTTAGGAACCTTCTGGACCACGGGAAGAAACCAGAGAACCCAGAAACCCATGACGACAAGAGGAGATCATGCAAACTCCACACAGAGTGACCAGGGCCCTTCCTGCCTTGAGCCGCTTCGATGGTTCATTGTTCGGCAAAATTATTCTTTTTCACTAAAGGGAAACTATTTGGGATGGAATAAATCCATTCGCCCAAAGTATTGGAAATAACATTTCAAACGAGAACTGAGATGAATCTGCCCTTTAAGTCAGGATGTGAACACAAATGCACTGCCTTCGTAGCGTCTGATCAGTCTGCAGTGGCGGGAGGTCGAATCATTGGCTTCATCACACACACACTCACACACACACACACACACACACACACACACGCACACACGCACGGGGCTCGACTGAGTGATAGCATTGAGGGTGAAATATCAAAACAGAGAAATGTCATAGGAGGGCAACTTGTTTGTGGTCGTGTAATTATCCCCATATGCCACTGAAGCTGCACATGTCACTGGTTATTGGCCTGGGCAGCCCTGGTGGCCCCGTGGAACACACAAATCTGAGAGGAGCGGCGTAACGCTCCGCGAGGCCAAAGTGGAGGGCTGTGGAAACTGCAGGGGTGCAGCGGTAGAAATGGTGCCACCCTTCCCCTGCAATCAGCCACCTGAAAACGCGCAGAAATGAGTCCCAGCGTCCTGCGACGAGAATCGCCTACAAGAAGAGAAGTCGGGCAGTTTCGGGGGGAAACTATTTTCCAGAGCCCAGATTCACTTGCAGTTTAGACCCTTTTTTCAAATCGTGATATTATTCAAGGGGCTGGCCAGGATACCCGAAGGGGCTTAAGACTGACTCGGCAGCAGTGAAGACAAAACCAGCCTTGGAAATGGATGTGCCACATTACACAGTGCTGCCCATCGGGACCGGCTGTTTGTATGATTTGGGCTGTGTGAGCATGTGTGTGTGTGTGTGTGTGTGTTTGTGCGCGCCTGCCATAAGCTCGGGGTTTTGTGTGTGCAGATATCGAGTATTTTATTCCGATGCCTGTGAACACGTTGCTTCCTGAATTTCCTCTCCCCCTCATCTCTCTCTTCCTGTGTCTCATTTGTCTTTGGTCTCCTCTTCTTTCATGCCGTGCTTTTTTTCCGCCCCTTTCACTAAATGCATTCTGAGCTGCTCCGTCTGCCACCGACGTGACTCGTCCGTTTCTCCTCTCTTCTATTCTGTGGACTTATTTGGCTCATTTCTAAGCATTACTAGTCTCATTTTCTTGACTTACCGCGTTTTGTTGCCGGCTAATAAAATAATGAGTGAATTAAACAAAGCAAAGTGTAATCAGAATCAATGCAATTTTCCTCTCTGCCCAAAGAAAACATCTCTGCCATATTTGAACCATCTGCGTCTCCTTGCGTCTAATGAATACAGAGCGTGAAAACCCATTTCCAGAGGCCACAAAACCATGATTTTTGATGTCGGCTGTAATTTTTTTATTATAATTGAGAAACATCACACTTAGTCGAGGGAGAAATCCTCCTACTTGCACTGGAGAATAAACCAGCCATTTTTATTATCATCAGCAAATCCCACTCTGTGACTAAATCTTGACAATACATTCATTTTGCTAACAAGCTGTCTGTTGGAGAATACACATTTTTGCCACTGAATTCATTGCCTGTCAAAATAAGTTTTGAAAAAAAAAATAAAAATAGTCAAAGGAGGATGTGTTAAGTGGCACACTGTGTGATACATAAAAGAAGTGTGTTTATCTCAGTTCATCAAAATATCAAGGAGTCACATCATTAAAATGCTCAGAGAACTTCCCTGCCCTTGTCAAGAGATGCTGTTTCACACTGAATGCTAATATCACCCAAAAGCGTTGTACATTTGTGTTGATGGGTTTCTGTTTTGTTTTTTTTTGGGGGGGGGGGATTCCGTCACTATCCCCAATATCTTCTCCCGATTCCCATCTTCCCAGGTGCTCAGCATTGATATTATTTTTATGAATATTAAAGTTATTATTGTATGATGTGAGCGGTTCCTATGTGCTCACACCAATATTGGTATTAGCACTATGATAGTACACCCCCCCCCCCCCAAATGTCTCCATCACACTCTTTCTGCCCCAACTGGTCGAGGCAAACGGCCGCCCGCATTGAGCTCGGATCTGTCCAAAGTTTCTGCCCAGGTAAAAGGCAGCGTTTGCTCGCAGCCATTTTTGGGGGTTTCTGTAAATCACTTTAAAGTGTGTGTGGTCCACACCTGCCCAACATGCAAAGTGTCATCAGGCAACTTTTGTGATTTGGCGCCACATAAATAAATTCTGACTCAATGATAGGTTAAAATGTGCTCTTCAAGCTGCGGTTATACAAATAGCGCGTATGCTTTTATTATAGCTCTTTACAGAGTATTTCGTGGGTTTTTTTATTGAAATTACACGATGACACTTTAAATTCAGCTTATGGAACAGCAACATTTATCAGCAGCGTTGCATCATAGAATGGGCTCAAGTGTGATAAACTCAACGGCAAAGGGGTTGGTCTGAATTTTTATGGGAAGGTCCAGTGCAGAACAGCGGAAGCCCATAGTTCATTTCGCACAAGCATTCCCACCTGCCCCTGGCCTAAAACTGCTTGTCGACTGCATAATGATCTGTAAGATGGATGGCCTGGAGATATCACCGCCGCTGCTGCTGAGACCAAAGCCTCCCTGTGTGTGCGAGGAAAGTAACAACAGTAGGAAACAAGCACACTTTACACCCCTACACGCTATCTGTCCTGTATCCTGTCCTGTAAATCCCCATAAGACGCTCCACGGCAAATTGGTTTCGCACTGGCTGTTCTGTTTCTGACAGCCAGGTGGAGTTGTTTCATCCCGGCGAAGAGAAACCATTTTTATTTTCATCCATTATCTATACGACTCGTCCCGCCCTCGTGGTCACGTGGTGGGCTGGAGGTGGGGTTCACCCTGGACCGGTCGGCGCTTGATCACAGGGCACACAACCATTCACTCTCTCATTCACACTTCAAATTGAGACATACAGCCATTCACTCACTAACTCACGCAACATATCGTGACGCACAACCATTCATCCACTCTCTTACTCACACTTCATATTTGTACATACAAACATTCATCCTCTCATTCACACGTCATATAGAGACAGACCAGCGTTCACTCTCATATTCACTCGTCATATAGTGACACACAACCATTCATCCACTCTCTTACCCACACTTCAAATATATCTACACACAACCGTTCGTCCTCGCATTCAGATGCCATATAGACAGACAACCGTTCAAACTGAGAGACACAACCGTTCAACCTCTCATTCACACATATAAAGACAACCATTCACTCGCTCATTCACATGTCAAATTTGGACTTCCAACCACTAATCCTCTCATTTATATGTCATATAGAGACAAACAAGCGTTCACTCTCATATTCGCTCGTCCAGTGACGTGCAGTCAGGGGAGGCAAGAGAAGCCGTGCCTCACTTGCCAATCTTGGAAAGAAATGTAAAATGTAAAATGAAAAAAATAATTAAATGGTAATATTTAACAGTGATTTGCACGATAAAGGTATTTTTCATCTGACTTCACCAGATCTAGATTGTTTTTTAATTTAAAATCGCTGGATTTTCACATTTACTGTTCAAATACTGAGAAGAGACGTGTTTGGAGGCCGCGGACTGCTGAGCCTCAACGATGGCTGACTACTGGCCTTCTTTGCACTAAGACTATTGCTGTCTCTCTGTATGTCGCTATTAAAATGTTTAAACACTTTTGCTATTTGAACTACATTTTCAATGTACGATGTTTTTTGTCAACAACAGTACGTACTCTAGTTTCTTGTGCTGAGAGGTCATAAAACAGCTGCGAAGGGCCACTGATTCTGATTGTGATGAAGTCAGTTCCTCACCAGCCAGGAACCTCACCGCACGTCACCGCACTCATCATATAGTGACACACAACCATTCATCCTCTCATTCACACGTCATATCGAGACATACTCCCTCATTTAGTGTTTCTATTGAACCTCCTGCATGTTTTTGGGACTGGGAGGAACCCGGAGGAAACCCATGGAGACAAACACGGAGACTCTACGCCGAAAAGGCCCCGTGTCGTATTTGAACCAGGGATCCTTCTCGCTCTGCGGCAGAAGCGCTAACCGCTGTGTCGCCCTTACAGAAACATCTGATGTCTTTTATTTTCTTATTAACCGTTAGTCATTCACAAATTGCAGAAGTGCTCTGCAGAGGAGTCCCTCCCCATCTGAGGCCCAGGCCTTTGTATCTCTCCGTTGCATCAGCTGGAGTTTACCGTCAGATGGCAGTCCACTAATGCCTCTCTCAGATGTGGATTGCTAGTGACGAGGGGAGGGTTGCGTCAGCGGACCTTTGGTGTCTCAACTCGCCGGCCTGTGCTGCTCCAGTGCAGATTCTCAGAGGTCTTCCCAAAAGTATCTTATCAGTTCAGCCACATTACAGTGACTTTCAGCGACACCAGTGGGATCTTCAGATGCCTATCGAGCCCAATGCTCACAGATCACGCTGGACAAACGCGACGAGTGTGCGGCTATTTCGTATCTGACCGTACTCCAAAAAGTCTGCACTTCCTCTGAGAAATGCCTTTTATTCCCATCCATCCATCCATCCATCCATCCATCCATCCATTCATCCATCCATCTTCTGCCGCTTATCCTACACTCACGGTCACGGGGGATGCTGGCGCCTATCGCAGCTGTCATCGGGGAAAAGGCGGGGTACACCCTGGACTGGTAGCCAGTCAATCGCAGGGCCACACATACAGGCAGACAAGCGTTCACTCGCTCACTTATTTGGGGTAATTTTCCCAGTTTTTCCAAATAACCCGCGTTATGTTTTTGGACTGTGGGAGGAAACCGGAGAGCCCAGGGATACGGGGAGAACGTGCAGAATCCACACAGGAGGGTCCCCTAGGTTAGCAGAAGCGCTAACCACTGCGCCACCATTCCCCTCACCTTTTATTCCCTTACGGGGCAAAAGCATTTCATTCAACCATTTATTATTCTTGTTCCATACATCCAATGAAAACACGATAACATTTTCCAATTATTAATACTGCAATCAATAAATGAGTGCCTTGATTTTGTTGCCCAAACGTAGCCACAAAAGACTAAATAAAACAATTCAAAGAATGTGTCAAAACAAAATAAATCGTTTCGGGGGGAAAAACAGTTTTTGGAAACAGTATCTGTAAAGCAGCTTGAGTTCTATTTTCAGTGCTTCTGAATGATATCAATAATGAAAATGATAAGGATTCAGCTGTGAAAACAGCAATGACTTTTATCTGTCTGTTTGTCTTGTTTAATCACGTTTGCCCTATTTTCAGTGGTGCATTCCAGTAACGGGCTGTTTTGGGGGATGAAAGAGGTTGTTTGAGTACCGGTAAAAGGATTCTCCAGTCGGCGGTGATTTACGGCTCATCTGAAGGACGGCGGAAAGCTGGATGCGTCGCATTCCTTGGGAATGAACTTCTCTGAAAGGAATACACTGGTTTCCTGTTTCATACAATGAAGTCTGGGGACTCTGAGAGAAAAACAGGAAATTACATGCTATAGATGGAAATAGAAACTTATGCGAGGGGGAGCGAAATCAAAGAGGATCATTAAAAGGTTTCCATTAGAGCGAGGATGTCAGAATGCATCATTTTCTTTCCTTTAAAATGTGCACTTAATTGTAATCCATTACCTCTATCCCTCAAATATAGCATGTTCAACAAGGAGTCCGTCACAGGGACGGCATGTTTTGGATGTTTTGGAGATAAAGTCAGAGTGAGCTGGTGTTGGACCGCTGCAGAGGAGGGATAGAAGATCTATGGACTGTCCAGAAGATCTACGTAGAAGGATGATGAGGTTGGAAATGCCAGGCAGGATGCCCAGAGGAAGACCAGAGAGGAGATTTATGGATGGATGGAAAAAGGACATAAAGTTAGCTGGTGTGAGAGAAGAGGATGCAGAGGAGCAGGTTAGATGGAGGCAGGTGATTGACTGAGGTGACCCCTGAAGGGAGCAGCTGAGAGGATAGAAGAAGATCGGCCTATAGCTTTCATTCTGCTATTGGTGTTGAAGAGGGAATGAGCCTACGCCAGCAGACATTGCGTATCTACAAGTACAGTATCTTACTAATCCCTGCACTCCTGAGCCGCGCTATATTCTACATTTTTAGTCAGAGAGTATCTGGGGGGCAGTGGCGGTGGACAGCACACAAGTAGGGGAATAATCGTCCCTTCCTATAAGAAACTTAGTGACACCATGATTATGATGAAATCCAGATTATATCAAAAACATTGATGGCATAATGGCGAATTCTGGGCGGCACAGTGGTTAGCCCTTCCGCCTCACAGCAAGAGGGTTTCTGGTTGGATTCCGACAATGAGCCTTTCTGTGTGGGGTTCTCGCCGTTTGTTCGTGGGTTTCCTCCCGCAGTCCAAAAAGGTGCCGCGGGTTCATTCGAGACTCTGAATTCCACCAAAAACTGAATGAAAGTGTGAACGGTTGCATGTCGTTATGTGATGAGTAAATGGTTGTACGTCTCTATTTGACATCTGAATGAGGGGGTGAATGATTTTATTTCTTTTATCTCGTTCCGGGGTGAGGTGGCACGGTGGTGCAGCGTGGAGCGCTTCGGCCTCACAGCGCGAAGGACCCTGGTTCAAAATCTGACTAGGAGTGTGGAGTGCGCATGTTCTCCCCCCGTGTCTGCGTGTGTTTCCTCCCACTGTCCAAAAACACGCAGCAGGGTAATTGGAAAAAAATGGGGAAAATTGCCCCGAACGACTGAGTGTGTGAATGGTTGTTTGTCTGTATATGTGGCCCTGCGATCGACTGGCGAGCAGTCCAGGGTGTACCCCGCTTCTCCCCCGATGACAGCTGGGATGGGCTCCAGTATCCCCCTCAACCATGAGTGCAGGATAATTGGTATGGATAAAGAATGAGTGAATGAATGAATCTTACATTTCACCGCAGACCTCAGGGTTCAGTCCTGTACTAGTCACATGATTTACTCTTTTTTGTGCCAGATTGATTTGATGTGTACAAATATTAGCACCCCGGGCTTCTCTCCGGCCCCGGATGTGTATAAAATATGTTGAGCCACATTCTGTGCGGGTTAATAAAGGAACGCGATGAGCTGTAGGGTTGAGGGACTCCACTATTTATGCACTTGCACTTTTGCATAAAGGATGTGGAATTTGGTCCTGGTGGCATTTTTCTCTGAATTTATTGCCGGTCTCAGGCCAAACATACAGTATATCCGATCGTTACAGTCGTCTCATCTCACCTTTCTTCATTCCGAGACCGGGTCTAATTTGTATGCTTGGTTACGGGTAAAGTCTGGAGCATTAATCCTGTCGCCGCTGTTAACGCCGACCACATCCGCCTGAGCTAAAAAACAGTTTCTGCAGAGGCTGATCCTGTCACATTCCCCACTGACCAGAGCAGTCAAGGCGAAGGAATCCTCTCCAAACAGACCTCGAGAAGGACCCTGTCAGTCAAACAGAGTTTTCCTCAAAGACGATTCGTTTTCTCAGTTTCTGACTGAAGGCTTCATTTTAATGGTCTCAGCTCTAGTTATTTAAGCCACCTACTTCTTCCTATTAGTTGGTACCAGCCTCTATAGTATGGCCAGAAATCATTGACTTTCAATGAGCGAGACAGGGATACTGCTTACAATGCATGCTAGTAAAACACGCCTTCGGGCGATATCCACAATCCTGTCGACATTTGAATGGGTGCACGAATCAAAGACTTACAAAAGTAAAGGCTAGCCTTGGGTTTGGTCATGTAACTTTTAACACATCAATCCTAAAGACTCGGTTTTAAAAAGATAACTTAGAAGTTGGGCTTAACACCATGTGGTTGTCTTCGCACCGAACGCACAGTCTTCCTTATTTATCTGAAACGTAGACTTAAAACAGAAATATTTATGACGGTTAAAGCATAAACAAGAAGCCAACACCTGGAGCAAGATGTCGTAATGATGAACAGGATGTGAATTCATCCCCTTGGTTGAACACAAAAGGAGGACACAATAACACAAACACAATAATAGGTATTTGACAAAAATACGTTCAATAAGGAGAGGTCCAGGGCCTTATTGCCATTAAACTGGAAATGGGTGTAAATATCTGCATCATGCCATCATAACAACTTCTAATATAAACACATTTAAATCTGATTTGTCATCAGGACACATTATGTAAACTTTGAATGTTTGTGTCTAATTTTTGTGACAGGATTGAAAAAAAGGATGGAGTGGTTCCTGCTTCCACCTCACGGCAAGAAGGTCCCCGGTTCGATTCTCACAGGGGGGGCCTTTCTGCATGGAGCCCACATGTTCTCCTCGTGTCTGCACGTCTGCTGTCCGATTTCTCCGGTTTCCTCCTGGTTCATTGGAGACCTTGAATGGTCCAGATGTGTTAATGAGAGAGTGAATGGTTGTATGGCTCTATATGCGGCCCTGCGATGGACTGGCGACCGTCCAGGGCGAACCTCCACCTCTCGCCCAATGATGGGCTCCAGCAGCCCCGCGACCATGACTGCCGGACACGCGGTATAGATACTGAATGAATGAGAAAACGCTAACAATCAGCACAAGAGGAAAATACACTGAGGGATCACTGGGGATCGCCCAATTTTATGGTTCCCAGTTATTTATTTTTTGATGAGCTGTTTCTTTCCCGCGGTCTGGAAAGAAACTGGAATAGAGTTCAACCCTGTCATCAGATGAGCCAAGCAGCCACCGCGGCTAAAACGAAACAATTGTAGTCGTGTCTTTTTCTTTCCCGCTGTAGATCATTCCGCTCTGTCATGTAAAATCACAGTCGTAAAAGAATCAGAGAAAATGTCCAAAAAATATTCATGTCATATTTGAGCTGCTTTCGTGAGTTTGATGTGATGCTGTGAGAGATTTCACAGCAAATCGAGCCCCCGCGCGTTTCAAGGTCCTCGTTCTACCTATTGTGATATCTGCACCGATAGCAAAGCAGCGACATGAGTCCTTGAGCCCGGCTCAGGGATATTTATGAAAGTTCCAGGAAGAATGTGACAATTCACAGTGTGGGTGTCGTGGGATCAGCTTTCAAGTGCCGTGTTTACTTTCTCGAACTATTTCGAAAGTTTCCGGACCGAATGGCTCAGCTGGACAAAGATTTAGTTTCGAGTATAAGTAGGCAAATGAATGAATCCGCTAATGCCATGGATCCCATTGAATGTAGTAATGTCTGTGTAACTGTCAAAATGGTGCGTGCGTGTGCGTGCGTGTGTGTGTGTGTGAGTGTGTGTGTGTGTGTGTGTGTGTGTGAGTGTGTGTTTGCTTCACTCACCCATCAAGCAGATGTCAGCACACAGCACGCTTTGTGCGTGCATCTCAGCGCTCATCTCAGCCACGATAGGCTGTCAGCGCAGGCCGTATATCTGCTTCATTTATCCACTGTCTGAGAATTACAAGTGTATCCCTTCTAATATACTTAATTACATCTTCATTAGGTTGCCGGCTTACGAAAAAGAAACCACTATTATTTGTACCGATTTAAAGTATATGGCAACTTTAATTACATCCACGGAATTTAAGACCGCCAAATCTATGCACAAAAGCTTTAAGAAGAATAACATGTGTTATGTCTTTGCCTCGCACTCTCATCCACACTCTGTTGTATGACCATCATTTAATTTCAATAATCGGTCAGCTGACATTTTCAGTTCATCATTTTCCGATGGGATGAAAATTGGGGATGTTGCCTTGCAAGAAGCGATGCGTTATATTATTAAAAACTGAATAACAATCGAAGTCTATTTACCTGCAGGTTACTTTCCGTGTAAGTTCTATTTTATTGACCCGGGTATCCGAATGCATACAGGATGAGGACCGTTTGTGCAAAGTGGACTTAAAAGCAAGAACAACAGACCAGAACAGAAAAACATCTAAAATAACAATGGGATATAATGCATATTTATATTTACCAACGCAGTTTTGTTTTAATCACTTGATGATAGTGCAACGGCGCGATGAGATATAATTATATAATAATATAGATATCAATTATTTACCTTTTCCATGAAAGGGGAGATGGATAATAGCACAGGGGCAAGTGGAACTTTACTAGAATGAATATTAGATAAGAGCATTGAATAATTCATCATAAATAATACGGTTAACTGACAGTTGAGGCGCGGGCATCACTATGGTAGGTTTATTGTTCTTAATAGCGTCAACTGATTAATTGTTGATCACAGTGTTAGCCTGAGGGCCTGTTGATGTTTAATGGTTGTTTTGGCACTCTGTGCTCAGTAGCCGCTGCCGGAGGGTGGAGGGGGCGGGGGATTTGAAGGTGGTTGTGTCTGGAGCTGATGGATCTGCAACGGCACCACCCGGCTGCTTCCTCACTGTGGAGACGTGGACGGCATTGGTCAGGTGACCGGCACCAACGGCTTTACACTGCATCGATATCCAATAAGCTGTCAATATACTGCATGCATGCATTCATTCTGCTCATTTGCTTGACAGCGTGTAAAATATTGACGTAATTAGTTTTTAATGTCATGCCGTCCTTCTCAGTTACAAAGGGGTAAAATTTTGGACTTTCCTCAGGGCTGCGCAAAATTAACAAAATGTCCAAAATAAGCCAAGTCAGGTTTTATTTCTATGGCACCAAATCTCAACCCAGTTGTCTGATGACACTTTCTGTTTAGAGCAGGTCCAGACCACTCTCTTTCTCTTCTACAGAAACCCAATATTCCCCCATGAGCAAGCACCTGGCGACAGGGGCGAGGAAAAGCTGGATTTCGCCGGTGCAGAAGCCTCGGTCGGATCCTGGCTCAGTGTGGGCGGCCTTCTGCCCCGACCGGCTGTGGTAGAAAGAGAGCAGCAGGTTCCGAGGACACGTCAGTGAAAGATAGGAATTTTTTTTCCCTTTTTTTTTAAACAAAGGGGAGAAAATGACAACTGATGAGACTGATTTTTGATCATGAGGTGAAAATCCACATCAGATTGTGTGATTACTGTCAAGCTAACTATTCATCAGAAGACTTGGAAAAGACTTGATGAAAGCTATCATTTCACACCAGCTCACATCCTAAGACTAGTTTTTGGAGTTTTCAATCCCAGCCTAGTGTCAGACTGAGATTTCACAAAGACTGTGAATCTTACAGAGTTGCAATTTGCAAGACCAGAAGTAGATTCTTTCTGTCATTTTTCCCAACATGCAATGTTTTCAGCAGGTATCTGCAGAGCCTTTGCTATTTCAGTTCAGTGCTTCTCCTTCTCCAGTCGGTCGTGATTCGTTGGAGAGTTGACATCGTACAAGCCGGGCTGTTCTGCCCACAGCTCCACCATCCACTCTTTTTTCTGGATGCTCCATATTGATTAGGACGTCCTTCGCCGTTCCCGTTCATCCATACCGCCAGCAAATACTGTCTCTGCTGCCAATACCGCTCTGGTGATCGTTTGTCTACCGGGTTTCCTGTTTCTAGTTTTGTTAGAGCTCATCTATTGGTTGTTGATTGTGTTATGTCACCGTTAAGACTGAAAGACTTGTGAGAATATCAAAAACGTGCGATATTGTCATAAAACCCAAGACTTGGAAAAGACTGAAATCCCAAACAGCTCAGATTACCACCTTATACTGAATAATCGAGATGACGGGAGCGCGCTGTGACTCCAGTTAGACTCCTAAAATTTCCTTCTGACTTTCATTTCTTAGTCTGTGAAAAAGAAAATCTTTTGGAGTAAGCCATAAACTGACTGCCATTCCTCTGGAGTATTTAAAACCTCACCATTAACCTTTGCTTTGTTTACCGGGACTACAGGGAGGAGACACCTGTACAAACCACGACACACGATAGACCTGCATGATATCGAAATATGAACGCGAATACCTCGGAAAGTCAAAACCGACTGACTGCTAAGATGCTCTTTTTAAACAGACAACTCAAACAAAGCAGAACCATTTCCTTCCTGCAGTTCAAAGCACAATGTCTCAGCGAGCGCCGCTTCTCGGGGCAGATGACGCATTTCCCTTTCAAGCTGTCTGCACAAAGCCTGCCTGCTGAATCTGTGTACTTCCACTTTTAGTGGTGGAAGTGAAACTGAAGTAAAATCAGAAGTGACATACAGTGCAGTTACAAGGAAGCAGGTGATGGATTTGAAATGGAGAACAGTCATCTTACAGAAAGTGATCAATTGATGACATCATGTTTTTTCCACTAAACGTTGATGTTTTTACTGTTGCTATGGTAACGGGTCATTCGAGAAGAGCAAATGAGGACTTGGCACTATGAGGGTTAACATAATTACAACAAATTGTTTTTCGCTGAATAAGCCAATATGTATCGATACCGTAGAAAATAATCAGATCTCACTTTTATTTAAAAAAAATGTATAAAAGAATTAAAAAGTATGGTTAGGTTTAGGAAAACATCTTGGTTGGATGGCCGATTTGAAACCATCCAACATTGTAGATATGTAATACATATCAGACCAAATAAAAGGAAAACAGGTGTTCAAATCTTGGCTTTATTCAAAGCAATCAGTCAAAAACTTTTTATAAAAAGGATATAAACAAGATATGTACATTGAAAACATCTGCATTAGATATTACACAGCATCTCTGCACCGCCGGCAACTCAAAATGAGTTTGGAGCTAAAGTGCAATCTGTAGCTTTGAATTCTACAAAACCATGACAATGAGGATTTAGGGCCCTTTCCCCGCAAACGGCACCCGTGGGAATTTTTCAAATGTGACATTAACATATTGGCTTTACCGCAGGCAGCACTTTCTTTTCCACACACAGGTATTGGTTTTCTGGGGGGAAAAAAAAAAAAAAAAAAAAAAAAACTTGAACACAATGAATCAGAGGCTGCCGGGGGGGAGTCTCCAGCAAGCCAGACATAGCTTTGTGGGAGGGCGGGGCTTCCTCTACCATTTTTG
>CAAKHD010002289.1:132056-150298 GCA_901007705.1 Fistularia tabacaria
GGCACCCGTGGGAATTTTTAAAATGAGAAATTAAAATATTGGATTTTCCGAGGAGCCCTTTTTTTTCCCCCCACAAGGTTTGGTTTTCTGGGGGGAAAAAAAAAAAAAAAAAAAAAAAAACTTGAACACAATGAATCAGAGGCTGCCGGGGGGTGGTCTCCTGTCAGCCAGACGGAGCTTCATCAGAAGGCCGACCATCTTCTTACATTTTTGTGGTGGAACGCCCGTTTGATTCTTGACCGGCAGCCCGGGGAGCGAGAAACGCCCCCTGATCCGACAAGGTGTAGATCCGTCTTATTGCTCCGTGGTAGCCGGAGGCCTGCGCCCTGACCCTGTTCTCCATCACATCTCTGTGAGAAAGATGGGGGGGGAGAATAAAAAAATCTCAGAAGCCTGATTCAAGAATAAAAATCACACGTGCATCAACATAAATGCGCTGGAAATTATAGCTAAACCCTGTTTATTCACAATCAATGTCCCGTATGTCTGGGCCACAGTTGACAGCGGGTGTATGTTTTGCTCTCTGTCGTTTCCGCTCACGTGGTCGACAGCCTCTGAAATGTCGCCAGACCAGATCAGAGAGCCAGATCCTGAAGTCTGCGATGAACACTAAGGGGTGTCCAGATAGTCCACCCGAATTCCCCCCCCATACGTAGTATTTTTGAGCAAGAGGTACGTGGAGGTAATCGTACAGGGTGCAAAGGAGGGGAGCGGGGAGGCTCCTACGCACTCCGCCTTTCACTTTCTGCACCCTGTGAGCATTTCAACTGCGATTTCACCCTCTGAATTAGGTGCAAGCAAAAAAATAAATAAAAAATTTAAAGATGAGAAGTAATTTTCTTAAACACGCACCGGCGAGCTCCCGATCCAACATGTCAATAAAACTCTGGAGTTCGCTCGTGTCTCCCAGCTTGGCTGAAAGAAAAAAAGAAAAGAGGACAGAAGGAGAACGAATTAGACAAACGATGAGGGGGGAAAAAAAAGGCAGCAGTGGAATATTCTGTGGAGAAATGAGGCTCAGTTCAGTGGTATTTCCTTTGGACGAGATACTAAAAGAACTAAGTTCCTGAATTTCACATTAGGCTGACTACTTTTGGACTGTAAAAAATACTTCCAGCTTATTCCCTACAAGCGGAGATAAAGTGATCTGAAATATTTTAAAACCCCCTTGACACGTCGCAGATTTCCACTTGGATCCCCGTCAGCGGCGCCTCCTGGTTTATTCTTTTGTTCCCACCCATTGAGAATTAAAAAGTCCTAGATGATTCAGCTTACCCCCGACCAGGAGCCGACGTAGATCACAACCCCTGCAGGAGACGGCGCTTTTGCAAAGGGGGGCAGCTTTGTTGTGTAAAAAAAAAAAAAAAAAAAAATCAAAAAAGGACCTCCCGGCCCAAAGCCACGTCGCCGTGATAGCGATCAATGTAAAGAAGCGAGAGCTATGGGTGGTTGGAGATAGGCTGACAGATGCCTCCAGTACCTTTGGGTGCCGGCGTTAAGCCTGCTGTGTGCAGCTCCTCCTCGCTGGTGTTCAAACTGTTTCCCAAAGAGTCTTCACTGCCTGAGGAGAAAGTTGGGAGGAAGGGGGGTCAGTGGAGTCAGGGGAGAGAATAAAAAAAACACTGTAGAAAGCCGCCGCCGTCATATAAGATCGACTGATCGACAGCAATCAACACACAAAAGCGAGAGACGCGGGTAATGATAGTAACATGCAGCAAAATGAAGGTAAACGCCGGTCCGCTTTAAGTGGCTCCCAAGCGTCGGCTTCTCAGAACAACATGTAGCATTAGGGGACCGCCATACTTTCAGTAATGATGACACACGGGAGCGGCAAACGCACGTTTTCTTTGCTATTTTACAAGTTCGCAAACACCAAACACAGAAATAAAGGAGAAACAGTGGGGAGGAGGGGGCGCCGTAATTACAGTTCATTCAAGTACACGGCTATTGTCAGGAGACAAAACAGCATAGAGATGTTCGGGGAGGTGTCCTCCTCCCTCCTCTTCCGCTAATTTCATGCAAATTGCCAGAATTTACTTGCGGTTATTTGTTAAAGGCCGTAGCCCACGGGGGTTTACGATAAGATAAACAGCAGCATTTGAAGGCCTAAGATGTGTTTTCTTTTGTTCGATTACAAAGTCAGATCATCGTATACTGAAGAGGGCTTAACACCGACGGCAAAAACGAGGTATATCTCGACTGACTGTAATCCGAGTCCTCCACTCCGCTGTCGTCCCATCGCGAGGCCCGGCTCTTGGACTCCTCTGGAGCGCGCTGGAAGCCCTGAGATCTTTCTTGCCGAGGGGCCTGCAGCTCCTTCACCACATCCTGGAACTCCTGCAGCAGCCCGTCGAGCTCGAGTTCTGCAGAAAACCCAGGATAACAACATCTTAAAACCGGCGCAGGGATATCACAGCACTTCTAGGAAAAAATATGGCATATGATTAAATAATTGTATCACAAGCCCTTTTCAACTTGTTGAGATCTATCTAAAACACAGCGCTCTTGGGTGAAAGGTACTTCGGGAGGCCACAATCTTGAAGAGAGGAATTGAAAAGCAAAAAGCCTGTAGTTGAGGTTGGTGTCAGCGGGTTACATCAGATAGCCAAACATAAACCGCAACAGCCCATAAGGTGTAGAAAACATCTAACCAGTAGTAAAACACCTGGTCTGTAAACTGTGATAACGAAAGCACTGCAGCCACATCTAAACTATATCCTTTGAACAGAAATAAAACATTTTTAGTCGGTGTCTTGAACAGATAGGGCGTCATAAAATAACACAGGGGGACGAGACAGACCTATAAAACCGCCCATGTGTTGGATACAGCAAGAATAAAAAACACACAAAAAAAAAAAGCAATTATCCCCAAAACTTATAAGTATATGTATTTTTTTTCTGATGATCAAAGTATGAACAAGCAGTTCATCCTTTAACGGGTGTGTTAAAAAAATCAAAACAAAAGTTTGAAGATCAGATTGCTGTGAATTTTGAGGTGATCTGAGCTCAAACAACTGCCAGCTCGTCTGCCATCCCTCCAATAGCAGCGGCTCAATCGGTGGTCGGACTCACCTGTTGAGACGTCTGAGGACATGCTGGAGGCTCCGGGGGTCTCGTCGGGGTTCGAGGAGTCAGCCGGGGACGGCGGCTTTTATGCCGAAGCCCCGCCCCCTCGGATCGGATTGACCAATCAGCGCACAGCGGGAGCCGCGCCAGTGGAAAGACGGCGGACGCCAAACCGCAAGCAGACGGGTAAACTCGTACATTACGTAATTTATAGGAGATTTTTTTTGATGTTTTTTTTTCCAATCCCTGTCTGATGACACACGCAGCTGCGGGCTGGATCTCCTGCTTCTCCTGAATCCGTAAACCGATCATCTTACATAACACAATGAGCAGATATTTACCCTAAAGGAATATCGAATATGTGTTTTTGATTCTACTTTATTCTGGTTTCTTCCAAAGAAAAAGAAAAACCTCTCTTCCGCCCTCGTGCCGAGTTACGCGTTGCACCTTGCACTTCCAACGGAGGCCCTCCAGGAGGAGAGCAGGTACCCCGAGAAGCTATGAGAAGCTGGTTTACAGCGGTGAGGAAGAGCTGCAGGCAAACACCGGGGTTTGGACGCTTCCATTCACCACCACATTCCCTCTGAATAATTTACCGAAAGGGCGAAACGAAAGAGCTCAGACAAACATGATTTGTTTCATTTACTTCTTCTTTCCCTTTCAGCTGTACCCTCCACGGGTCGCCACAGCCAATCGGCTGCCTCCACCTAACCCTCTCCTCCGCATCATCTTTCACATCAACTAACTCCACGTCCTCCTTTGCCTACATCCATAAATCTCCTGCCTGGCAGTTCCAACCTCAGCATCCTTCCACCCAGATCGTCACCATCCCTCCTTTGACTCTGTCTCCTGGACATCATGCTTCATTCCTGATCCTTCACTCACTAAGAGAACCTCCACATCTTCATCTCTGCTGCCTCCAGCTCTGCCTCTAAACCAGACAACATGGCCTTTTAGCACTTTGCGCCACCCTTTCCAACCTGCTTGCACATATTTCTTCACCTCTCTTTTACACTCTCCACAGCTGCAGACTGTTAAAACCCTCACTAGAGTTTCCTCCACCTGCTTCCTGCCCTCACCTCAGATCACAATGTCATCTGCAAAGCATCATGGTTTTGCAGATGCTATTATGATCTGAGGATTGTAAGTCGTAGCACATCCGGCGCAACCCCGCCATTTCATAGTGTTTCCAGGAAGTTTCCATGATAACATCACTCGTGGTTTCCACATCACGTTTCTGGTCCTGATGACAGACATCAGAAGATCAAACTAGAGCTAAGATTTAATTCGAAACTAGAACTTTTTGACAAACCAATTTATGCCAACGATTTTCACAGTCGCAGACTAAAATCTGAAATCGGATGGACCATTTTAACTGGAATCTTCGTAATATTCGGGATTTTCTTGAGTGAACGGGAACGGCGACTGACGTAATTTTCAATATGGAGCGTTCAGAAAGAGGAACTGTTGGCAGAACAGCCTGGCTAGTACGATGTCAACTCTCCAAAGCATCAAGAGCGAGTAGACTGAAGCGGTGGAACGGAGATAAATAAAAAGACCGGTTGAAGACATTACATGGTGGGAAGAAATTGCTGATACAATGTAGCTGAAGTCTTGTAGAAAGAGACCCTGTAAGATTCAGTTCCACAGTTTAAACCGTTTTTTTTCCAAATCTTTCAAAGTATTCTAATATATTAGGTCGCTCAAATGTCTGCATGGAATGGAAAAAATGCAGCTAGGTGCCCCCTCACTCTTACGGACGTCTGCTTCATAAAAAATCTATGGTTTCCTCAGTTAATTAGAGACGAAAGCTCCGGGTCTTTCGATTGGCACGTTCTCCCGCTATCTAGGTCGCTTTCCTTTTTAAGTGCTCATTGAGAAGCAGAAACACGCGCATCAGTTTACTGTTGACTCGCCCGGTCTTAGCAGGAATTGACTCCTGCCCTGCTGTAGCCCTCCGAAGGATACCAACTAAAAGTTTCGGGATAGATGCAACTGAGAGCGGAATATTTTTCGCAGGTCTCAAACTTGACGTTTGTAAAGGCTTTCGGAAACGGCAATCACGAGGCACCGTGCATTTGCACTACGGGCCGATTTTACAGGCTAAAAAAAAAAAAAAAGGGAGGCACGTGCACACGAGTGTGTAAGCACATTCTGAATCTGCAAATCAATCCTGTCACGTGACACCATTTTTTTTTTTTTTTGCTGAGTTGAGGCTGGAGTGATGAAGACAAGCCTATATTTCTGTCGCCTCCCCCCCCCGCCGCCTTCTTCTCGCGAGCAAGGTGAGTAACGTGGGAGGGCCGTGTAATGAATTATGCCTTCGGCCGTTTAGGGTTTAGGTTGCCGCATCGGCACCCGGCATTCACTTCCCATCGGGGGAACAGCGGTAGCATGTGTGAGGGCCGTCGGCCGGGAGACACGCGAGAATATGAACTGGGCCGTTGGACTCCAGGTGAGTGAGTCGGGGAACGAAATGCAATATTCCCTCTGATGCTACTTTAATGTGTAAGTAGAATTACGATTTTTATTACTTTAGTTATTTTGTTTTTGTTGCGTATGCACAAAAAGAACCCCTTAGTCATTTTGCTCACACCCTAAAGCCCGGAATTGTTTCAAAATGACAATAAAGCTGTCACATTTGAAGAATTCTGGAATTTATCCCGACAGCTGTTTTTGTCCCCCGCCAGAACCTACTCGTGGTGATCCGCGTCAGGCTGATCATTTGCAGCCCTCTTTGGTTTTCCGTTCCGGAGGAGCAGGGAGCTGGCATTTTGGCCGGCTCGCTGAGGACACGCTTTCCCCCTCCCTACCAGCTCCTGACCCAGGAGTATCTGGAGATGGACCAAAACACGGGGAATTTTTACACCACCGAGCAAACAATGGATCGGGAGGCCCTCTGCCCCGAGGAGACAAAAGCAGAGGAATGCATTATTCTTCACTACGCCGTCGTTGGGCCACGGGGTGAACTTATAGAATTTCCTGTGATCATCGAGGACATCAACGACAACGCGCCACAGTTTGAAAACAATGACATCCACCTGACCGTGTCTGAGGACGCGCCGGTGGGGACCAGCCTCCTTTTAGATGTCTGGGTTCGGGACAGAGATTCTGGACAAAACAGCGAGTTGCATTACCACTTGGAAGGTCCCGATGAGGTGTTCAGCTTGAAAGTTGAGGATGGGCTTTTCGTCTTCTTAGTTGTGCAAAAAGCCCTGGACAGAGAAACCCGGGACCGGTACCGGACGCTGCTCGTGGTGACCGACTGCGGCTCGGACCCTCTGAGCGATAGGGCAACTGTAATTGTCACGGTAACGGACGTCAATGACAACTGTCCCAAGTTTGACGCTGACACCCCACGCCACGTGAGCATCCCCGGAGACTCCCCCAGAGACACGTTAGTCACTCAAGTCAAAGCTACGGACCTGGATTTGGGCACAAACGCCGCCATTGTTTACTCCCTCAGTCCCAAAGTGTCTGAGCGAGTCAAGAAACTCTTTAGCCTGGAGAGCCACACTGGTTCCATCAGACTCAAACAGGACCTTCAGACTGATAAATCTGAGGAACTCATGTTGAGAGTCTTTGCGAATGACCCTCGCTGCCCGCCAGCAGACGTTCATCTCAGCGTGACTGTGCTCCCCAAGATGAAAACAGAGCCAATCATAAAGATGGGATTCATAGCGGAGCATCAAAACCACGCTATCGTGCTAGCAGAGAACCGATCCCCAACCGCTCTGGCTGTTTTAGAGCTGGAGGATGACAGCAGCTACAAAGGCTCGTCTCTTGCCATCGAGGGCGAGGTGCCGTTCACTTTAAGCCCGCAGAATGGTAAATACCTGCTTTCCACATCAAAGCCTCTCGACTTCGAAACGAAGAGCGAACATCATATTTCTGTGGTGGCGCGTCAGGGATCAGCCGAAGGACCTGTGATTATTTCTTCTCGGCGGGCGATCAAGGTGCTGGTGGCAGATGTCAATGATAACGCTCCAGAGTTCCTGCACTCTCAGTACGAGCTGGAGGTGGAGGAAAACAACCCCTCCGGGATGTCGCTGCTGAGGGTTTCCGCTTCTGATGCAGACAGCGGACGCAACGGCATGGTGACCTACAGCCTGGATAAGCATTCATCTTCCATTTTTGACATTGACCCTCTGACAGGTCAACTGTCTGTGTCACTGTCTCTAGATAGGGAGCAGCAGTTGATACACAGACTCACTGTGTTTGCAAGCGATAGCGGCTCTACTCCTCTGGAGTCCACGGCCGCTGTAACCGTCCGCGTTCTGGATCAGAATGACAACGCTCCGGTTTTTTTTACCTCCCATTTTATCTTCTTCCTTCCCGAGAGTCTGCCACGGTTTGCCCAGGCGGGGAGGGTGGGGGTGACAGATCCAGATGAAGGCAATAACGGGAAAACAGAAATGCACATTGCGCACAACAGAGGACCTTTTGTTGTGGACAACTCCCAGGGGACGCTGCGCACCAGCGCCGGCCTGGACCGCGAAACACAGAGCCGCTATGAGTTCTACCTGCTGGCAAGGGATCACGGCTGGCCCGTCTCTTTGACTTCCACCGCAAAGGTAACAGTCTTTGTGGAGGACATCAATGACAACCAGCCGAAAGTGATCCTTCCCAAAAGCAACTCTTCGTGCCTGACAGTCCCGACGACAACCGGAGCCGGCACCGTGTTGATGAAGATCCACGCCACCGATGAGGACTCAGGTCCGAATTCAGAGATAACATACACCTTAACGGCGAGGCAGCCGTCACATGACAGCAGCCCTTTCTGTGTGGATTCAAGGTCGGGGAATGTCACCTTAGGGCAGAGGTTGGGGAAGAAGAATGTGGGAATGCACCATCTGTTTATCGTGGTCAGCGATGGGGGGAAACCGGCGCCTCTTTTCACCACTGTACGGGTCAACCTGCTGGTCAACGAAAGCGTGGAGTCCTGCCAGCTGGATGAGGCACCCACCTGGGCAGCACCACCTGACAGTTTGGTTGAAACCCCCTCAAAGGCCCCCATCTGGGATGCAGAGGAGAGCGGTAGCAGATTAGCCCGCGTGACATTATTATCAGGCCTGGGGATGATGCTGGCGTCCATCTGTTTGTTGCTGGTGACAGCTGTTTTATACCTGAAGCGGGCGGGGAGACGTCGGCGACAGCAAGAGGGAGAGCATTTAGGAGAACGAGCTTCCACTCAGACGTCCGCTGAAAATATTAGTCAGATGACAAACAGAATTACGCCGGAATGAATTCACCCTGAATATTAAATACACACTCTGCATAATTGCTTTTTAATGCCGAAATTTACTGGAATGTTCTGATGGTTTATTCAACCAAGTATCAACAGGGCAGCAGCAAACACATGCAGGGTTTTAGTTATTTATTTGAATAAAATACAGCGCTATTATATCGCTGAAAAAAGGGTGATCTGATAGGTGACGAGTGTCTTGCAGGCACCTCTGCAGTCTGCAGAGAACCTAAAGACACTGTAATTGGAAACGGGCAGCATTAGCCACCATAAAATAGAGGGTATCAATCCTTAAAAGACTAGTATTAAAGTCATCATTCTGGGGATTATTCCTCGTGACCCCTAAAGCATGACGACCACTGAGGTAATGGTGCGCTCAGTTGATCGGGTCTCTCTCCGATTTCAGCGTGAGTGATGGAGAGTCTAAAGTATTTAGACACACAAAAGGGTTTAATGTTCCCCCCATTGAGGAGGTGATGAAAGTCCCTCAAGAGGCAGCTCCGAAGTGACCATGGAAAGGCTGGGGAGTGGCGGCAGGACAGGTGAGAGGCGGCGGGAGGGAAACTCTCAAGTCATCGCTTTACACTTGTTAGCCAATAGCGTTGCTGCGCTGGGTGGCGCCCGAAAGGCCCGAAAATTCAGCGCGGCGCACCGGGTAACCCCAAAAAGCAGCTTGCCGTTCGGATGATCCGATGTGAAAATCTTAGAGTCTATTACGCAATCGAACCAGATGGAGAGTGTTTATAAATTTGGTACGAACGATTTCACAAAAAGGACGAGGTAATTTGTTTTGTTTTTTTCAGCTTTCTCAAAAGAGTCGTTTTCGTGACGTGGCCGCCGATGACACGCAAGAAGGAAATCCCAGAGTCGGGACCTGTAAAAACACGATGTATTACCGGAGTTTAGAGCAGAACGAGGCTTGTATGACATGAGCGCTGTCTCTCTGAGGAATATGTAGCTCGCGGCTCAAAGATAAATAATCTAATAGGACTTCACTTTGAGACTCACTACATTACCTGAGAGGAAATACGGAGCTCTGTGAGAAATCCAAATATAAGCCACTTGAAAATGCATTGTTTAAAGAATTACAGATTTATATCAGCATACAAACTGGGTTTACCCTGGGATTTTTTAAAATGCGGTTCTGTCAGGGTTTCAGAGATGGCCGGGGTGTTTAGATTAATAATAATGACATTGTCAGAGGCAATGAACATTTCTGCACGTGAATGCTGTGGCAGGAGAAAGCTGCCATCTACTGGACGCAAATGAACATGATCTCAATTTTCTGAGTTTTGGCCCAAGGGTGGCCGTGAGTCAGAGGCCGGCTTCCAGCTCCCACGCACCGGGGTCACCTGAGATCGGCGGCGTCCTGCGCTGACAACACGTTTCATTTCTATTAGACTCACTTTTGTCAAGTTGAGCATTTGATAGCTTTGGTTTGTCACAGGGGAAGAACGGCTTTGACCCAAACACCCAGCGGATTGTCTCCGAGATCAGTACCAGGGTTGATGGCAAAGTGAAAATGTAAAATAGATTTCATGTTACAAAAAAAACTACTTAGTTGGTAGCGCGGTGTCATAATTAGGGCCCCTGCGGTCCCTGATTCTTTTCTGACAGGGGGGCCTTTCTGTGGGACGTCTCCATGTTCTCCTCACAACGGTGCCGGTTTCCTCCGGGTTCTCAGGTTTCCTCCAAAACCTGCAATAGCTTCATTGGAGACGCTAAATTGCCCGGCCATCTGATCGTAGGAGTGAATGGTTGCGTGTCTCTATATGTGGCCCTGTGATAGCGGTTGGCCGCCCCAGGTTGTCAACGCCTCTCGCCCAACGACAGCTAGGATAGCTCCCCACCCTCTTCGCCCCCCTGCAGGATAAGCAGTATAGATAATGAATGAATGGTACTACTCACTTGTACTTTGAGCAGCTGGTTGTCCCAGCGTATATAGTTAGCACCCGGCTACAAACAGATATGCTTCTGTGGTCTGGGGTAGAGAGGATAGTGTATTTTAGCTAACTTACGGCCCCCCGGGAAGATCGAGTTGAAGAGGCTAGTGAGCGTAAAAAAGCTAGCTATGCTGAGATGGCAGCAGAGGTTGAGCAGCGAGGTTGGAGGGACTGTCGTGGGTTTGTGGCAATGTCTGTCGTTTCTCCACTGACTGAGTTGGGCATTCGCGGTCGGAAGCTGAAACTTGCGGTCAGCAACACGTCTGGCAGTAGAACGGGCGAGTGAATGGTTAAGGAGGAAGCATGGTAGCTGAATGATGGAAGGTGCCCACTTGAAAACCCTGGTGATATGCTTCAGGCTGCTGTTGGCTAGGGTAGATAAGTGGTGTTTGTTTGGTAGGGTGTTAGCCTGCTGGTAGCTTGCTTGTTGTTTTAGCCTGCTGGTAGCTTGCTTGTTGTTTGTTGTAGACAGCTCCTCCACAGCCCGGACTGGGCTTCTAGATGTGTTTCACCTAGTCCTGGAGTCGGCAACCCGCGGCTCCTTAGCGGCCCCCCAGCGGCTCTCTGGAGCCTCTTCAAAAATGTATGAAAATGGATGGTTGGATATATTTATTTTGTTTTGATATAGTTTCTGTAGGAGGACAAACATTTTAACGTTTTCCAATGCTGTAAAAATGTGCGTAATAAATATTAAATTTCAACATTTCTGTCAACGAAGATTTGCGTCATAGCCTGCGACACACTTTTCAGCGCGGCGCCGTGCCGGGCAGGCGGCTGTTGTAAACAAACCGGCGGTGAGGAAAGGATCCCGAAGGGAAAAAGGGAAAGATAGCTGATGAGAACAGAGGAGTCAAGGAAGAATGGACCCAATCTATTGCCTCCATTGCCAATGCGGAAGGATTGTTTGCATGTTTTCTTTGTAATGAGAAGTTGTCAAACAACAAAAAGAGTAATTTGGAAAGACATTTCCAGGGAAGGCATGCTAAATTTGCAGCCGACTACCCAGTTGGGAGTGAGAGAAAAAACTGCGATATCAGTACGTCTGGAGAAAATAGAATAGCGCAAAGGTAGATTTAAGGAGTGGATTTGCATCTCCAAACTCCACTGCTGCTGCAAGTTTTGTTGCAACCCGAGAGATAATAAAGCGTGGAAAACCGTTCAGGGATGGTGACGACATGAAGGATTCATTCGTCAAAATATCAGAGCACCTATTTTCAGACTTCAAAAACAAAACTGCTACTTAGTCATTTTGATAGTAGGCAAATATAGCTAACATACACTTACAACCGGTGTTGCCTTCATATAAGGCTTATATATGTATATATTACATTTTTGCGGCTCCAGACAGATCAGTCTTTTGTTTTTTTAGTCCAATATGGCTCTTGAAACATTTTGGGTTGCCGACCCCTGACCTGGGATCTTGGCACAAGGGACAGGAACACTTTGTCCTGTGTAATGAATGAATGATATCGCAATTGTAAGGATCTCTATATTCCTACACTATACTTTGACAGAGAAAAATGTTGTACTTTCTCTCACTACTGCGTTATCTATGTCGATTTCATATAAAACATTTCAATGTCATTTTATATGAATTGAAGCTTTCGCCTTTTATTCTGTTACAATTCATCTGAAACAGTAATAACATCAAAATATCTCATCTTGTCTCACTATCCATCTGGCGTTATTTTGCTCTGGTAACTTATTTATCTTAAACCCTGACACGACTTGAACTTTATCATCGCTATACATATATATTTCTGTTCATCTCATCTTATTCTATTTATTGTTATTTCTTTCTGTATCATGCAATTACGGGATCATACAATTCTATCCAGGATCAAATCATGTATATCTGATTCTGAAAAGTAAAACTTGAATTCGGGCTGATGAAAAAAAGATCAAAATGAATAAATAGTAATATTGATTATATAATAATACACAGCATTATTCCTCCATTTACATCAGTACATGGTGCTTCATCTGCCTCTGTTTTTTTGGACTCAAATGATTGGGTAATTGGGTAAAACAGAAATTCCAGGAAAGTCAAAGCAACCGGGTGAAACATGAACTCATCAACCACGAGGAAATATCTTTAGAAACATGGGCTTGGAACAAAACAGTGAAACAGACACCTGATAAAAACTGAAAGTAGAGACAGAACCGAAAGGCCACTTTTGGTATCATGACAACCAAAAAAACAAAAATAAGAGGATGATATGAGAGCAGTCAGGGAGCTGATTGGAGGGCGGACTGACAGGATGATTAATTGACAAGACACAGGTGAGCAGAAAAAGAAGAAGAAGAAGCACACTAGAGAGGAGTTGGACGAAAACAGGAAGTACGACGGAATGTGGCGGCCAATCCAAGCATGAGGTAAAACGAGACGTAACAAGGATACAGAGTGAGACAGGAAAACAGGGGGTGGTCTCAGCCGGGAACTGAGACTCACAAAGGGGGAGATTCTCAGGACGCAACAAACACAAAAAAATGCATTGATTCAGAGCACAACTGGTGAGCGCACATGATGGAACTACAGTTGGTGCAATGGGGATAAAAAAAAAAAAAAAAACAATGCATAAAGGTTGAAAAATGGGTCTTTCTTGACAATGTAAAGACACAAAAGTAAAATGTCAAAAATGAGGACAGTATGCGGGAAAATCACCCAAATTAGTCCTGGTCCACGAGCCTGGTATACTAGATCTATTGTTCTCAGAAAGCCAAACTTCAAGTTGAATTGTGCTTTAAAGCAAACACACTCTTTCAGGTTTGGACATGAGGACGACTGCACTGAAGATCCCGGTGAGGAAGGGGTTAAGCTTTTTGTTTTTTTTTTTTTTTTTTTTTTCGTCCACACAGACAGCTGACCAACTTTGACTCCTATGGGGAAATGAATTAAATTGAAAATTGGATTGAATGAAAACGAAATAGAATAAATAAATAAACATAAATCTCATTAAATTAGATAATGAAATGAAAACTTCTCGGGTCCGCTGTCGTTGCGCTCTCCCTCTGACGCAAACTTGCGGCCGCAATGAAGCAGTGCATCTCTGCGAGTGGAGGAACCTTGACCTCTTCATTATCCCCCGCCTTGAAGTTCATTGAAAAGCGACATTGTTTCTTTAAGATCGCACTCGCAGTCACCGAGCGCTCTGTCCATTGTTGGGCGAACAGAAAGTGAGTTGAGGCTGATAACACGGGGGCCGAGTTGCGCATATCATCAGCGGAGCAGCTGCAGAGCGGACCCTGAACGCATCACTCCAAACATGGGTAAGAGACTTCTGCATCGTCCCTTTGTTATCACCAAGTGGATCTATGTGGATATATTCTCTTAAAAGTCATGTTTTCACCCTGAGGCACGTTGCATGATGAAGGCCCATTGGGACCACATTTCACCGGAGAGCCACCGGCTGGTGGATCGCTTTTTTTCTTTTTTCAATTTATTTCATGCTTGAGATGCCACAGCTTCTTTCGGAGGAACCTTGTTGCACTCGGTCTGGGCAGCAACCCTTCACTATATCTAAAAAGGGGAACTTGGACTTAACTATTTTGCATGTAGTTTAGTATCTCAGTGTATTTGAATGAGTTCCCGTCCAGGGACAGTGAGGCGCCGGTTCTGGTTCGAGCAGATGGTCGATGCCAGTCGTTTCCTAATTGTTGGGCTACAGGTTGTTTCTGAAGGCTTCTGCTGCTCCGCGAATCAGGAATAATTAACATTACATGCAGCTTCATTCGGCTTCTTTGTCCCCCCCCCCCCTTTGCTTGGAAGACCTGGTGGTCAAAGTGGGGATTCCAATCACTCCCTGGTTACAGAGTAACTGTTTCATTTTGTGTTTGCAGTAATTTCCCCTCACTGCCCTTTTTCTGCTGATTTGACAACGCCCCAATCAATTTGGCTGAAAATCAGACGTGAGTTTTTAATTACAATGAATCTCTGAAAAATTGCCGGAATATTCTGCACGAAAAATATGTTGATTAAAAATATGTTCTTAAAGATAGGAAAAACAAACACGTCAAGTTAATTCAATCTCCTTTACTTTTTACAAGGATAAAATTTTGCTGCAGTTGAAGGACTATTTAAAGGACTTTAAGGCACCAGCAGTTCCAAAGCCCATCTAATGGGACGGGTGGTTAACTGGTAGTTTAACCCATGCGTGCTCATCGTGTAAATATGACTTAGAAGAGCTGTCGGCCTCGAACCCTGCAGCCTGTTCATCCTCTCATTCCTCTTCATCAGAGATTGGCTGCAGCTGTTACTTGGAATCTGACCCTATGGATGGCTGGATGCGGTTTAATCAGTAATTCCCAAAGGGAGATGTTATTGTGCAAAAGCAGCTTGTGTATTTCACCAACTCACTACTTCCTTGGTCTATGAAAAAAAACATCTTGTCTCGTCACTGTTGAACTAATGGCTGTGACCAGTCACTCATTCACTCACACACACGCTTCCCCAGTCCTATTGAGACAAATGTCTGAATCCAGTTTACCATCTGCGTACACCATAACGGTGCCAATCGCTGTCCGTCTGCTTGCATCGTGTGTGTGTGTGTGAGCATGTATACATGCAAGTGTGTGATGGCGCACATGCACACAGTTGCATTGTTTCCTCCTCCATCCTTTTCTCGGTACAAACGACTCCTCACTATCGCTGTCTTGTTCCTGTGTCCCCCCAGAAGGAAGTCTGAGTGTGTGCATGTGCGTCAAGCATAGATGTGCCTCTAGCCTTTGTTTACTTGACATTGGTGGCCCTTGTGCCCCCATGATGCTGTGGGACAAAGACTGTTGTCACTGCTGCCACAAAAGCAGCATCTCTGTCTCCCTTTCACCGTGTCTCTCCTCCCTGTCCTCCCCCCTTTTCTCACACTCTCCGAGCTGCGCCCTGAATGGAGTCAGGGTGCAAAGCAGACACGTCCCCATAACCCCGGCTGCTGGCGCCCATTCAAACAGCACATGACTTTTTAAGAAGAATGCACAGCTTTAGCAAGTGAAAAGTGGAGTCTTTTTTTTTTTTTTTTTGCAACGGCAGATGGACGAGAACTTTCCTTTAAATAATCAGTTTATGCAAATAGCATATCAAAGTTCAAGTTTATGATTCCGAATCCAAATTTTAGCAAATCCTTAAAAAACCCTGTCTCAGACTGATAAACAGGGTAGCGTTATTGTGTTGAACTTATCGGATAATTATTTTGCGGTTTAATTTTAAGCACCAGCATCGCACATGTCACCATGGAGATTGTCTAAAAGTGTGTGTGTGTGTGTTGCACAGGTTGTTATGAGTGCTGTTTGCGCTGTTTGGCTGGAATACCGTACTGCTCCCTGGTTGCCACATTGCTGTGTTTCTCTGGTATCGCCCTGTTCTGCGGTTGCGGACACCAGGCGCTCACAGAGACGGAGAGGCTCATCGAGACTTACTTTGCGCGAAACCTGCAAGACTACATTACCCTCGCCTACATGTATGTGGCCATGTTAAGCACGTTCGTCCTCGTCGCCGTACATTTTCGAGGGTGTCGTTTCTTTCCGAGACTGTATCCTAACAGCATTTTATATCCCTACCTGCTTTTTCAGCATTCAGTATTTCCAGTATGTCATCTATGGCCTGGCTTCGTTTTTCTTCCTCTACTGCATCATGCTGCTGGCGGAGGGCTTCTACACCACAAGCGCCGCCAAGCAAACCTTCGGAGAGTTCCGGAGCACCATGTGCGGGCGCTGCCTCAGCTCCACGGTGAGGCTGCCCAGGGTGGGGCGAGTAATGGGGATTTGGATGGGATTAATTCACATCTGTCCCTTGTGGGCGCCGAGCTGAAAGTCTTGAAGCTTGGAGAAACCTCTGAGGAAGCGTGTGAAGAGAAGCGTGGTCTTTGTGTAATTTGGAGGGAGGGCGAGTCGGCGAGAGAAATATAGAACGAGATAGAAGTCTATGAGGTATAATGTAATAAGTAAATGTCATCACAAAACGAGTCACCTCGTATGAAATCTCACTTACGCCGTCCTCCTTCCTCCGTGCAGTTCATAGTGATGACGTATGTACTTGCGATGCTTTGGCTGTTGGTCTTCGCCTTGTCGGCCCTGCCCATCTTCCTCTTCTACAACATGGATGCCACCTGCCACACCATCGACGTGCTGACCGAGACCCCGGCGAGCATCAACCAACTGTGTGTCGACGCAAGGCAATACGGTAGATAACCAGACGGGTTTACAGAATATCTGCAAAAGAACAGGCGCAGCTATCCAAGTCTGTTCTCATAAAAATATATGAACCAAGGTTTGTGCCAGAAATATGTTGCCGGTGCACGGTTCAACTGTTAACTCTACTGTTGCTGTTGGAAGCGCTTCCAGGTCAAGTCCACAAAATCCCATCCATCACAGTTAAATGAATATGAAGTTTAAAAAAAAAAAAATGCATGAATCTCCAAACTTTTGAAACCTTTCTTAAACACCAACACTGATCTGCAGTCGCCCAGAGGGCACAAAATATCCGTCAGCTTTTAGGAATCACGGAGTAAGAAACGAAATAGCGCTCGAACAATCCATTAACAGCTCAGGGATTTCCGTGTGATTTGTGGATTGTAAAAAAAAAAAAAATAACATGGATTGATACAAGCTCCATCTTTTCATTTTCTCCACACGGGAGGTCAGCGAGGCCCTGGTACTTCAGATGGACCTCCAGAACAATGCGCACTAAAAGTTCCACTGCACCCTTCAATATGATTCACAGAAACCCAATATCCGCCCGACTCGCAGGCGAGGAAAAAACGCCTTTTACCGGGAAGAAACTCCGTTCAATGCAGGCGGCCTTCTGCCTCGACCAGTTGGGGGAGAAGCCAATGAGGAGAGGGAGATAGAAAGAATGCGAGAGACGGGGCGGAAACGGGGGTTGGGAGGGACAGGCACAAACGCGGTAACAGCTGAATTTATATAATAATAGCTTTCATATTTATAAAAGAAATAATGGTGGGTGCCTGGAAGGACTGCTGAAGTAGCTCAAGCCACTTCCCCTAGGGAGTGTTCCTACTGTCATATACATTATAATACATGCAAATTACACACAGATAGTAGATAGAACACTGACTCTTTTATTTTTTTTTATGTTTTCATTATAATTTTTAGTAGAACCCAGGCAGAGGTCTAAACTCTTCCTGGGTAGATCTACCTCTGTACCTCTGAATTGATCGGTGGGAAACTCCTTTACTTCAGGGCTTCTACCGTGGAACGCTGTGCCAGGAAAAGCATGCGGAATAACTCTGTCTACAATTTGCAAGACCAGAGAGGTAACTGTGTTGTTTTTTTTTTTTCCCCCATATTCTGCAACTGCTTTACCAAGTATCAAATGTTTTATCCACTGATCCTCATCCTTCATCAGTACCGACTGACCTATGACCTGTACATCGCCGCCTTCACCGGTGCGGGCATCACTCTCCTGGCACTGGTGAGTGATTATCTTTCAGTTTGACTTCATTTTCACGGTGGGGTACAATACCGTTACGGCTCATGTGACGCGGTGATGCAGAACGTGTAGGTGGCGAGGCATCTCAGGCCTCCATGACTGATGACTTCTGTTCTATTGCTCTGTGTTCCTCTCGCTCAGCTGACACAAAGATCATAATAATGCTGTAATGTCTGGTGATTTTCCGAGCCGTGCATACCATGCAGTCATTATACTGACATGCTTAGTTTAATGGGCTATTGTGCAAGTGTAATTTGGGCTCAAATTATCCTCAACAGTTTTATAATTGTAGTTTTCATGTTTCTTTTTTTTTTTTTTTTTTTTTTTACTTTTTCTTTTTTACCAATACCTTTCTTTGTTTTTTTTTTTTACAGCTGACCTATACCGTGTCAACCACCTATACCTTTGCAGTTCTTCGCTACCTGGGGAGAAAGGGCATAAGTGCACAGTGTTAGGTCTGTTACCTTCTTCCGCCACAATCATTGGGAGTTAAGGGACAGAAACTGATCTCGATTTCCACATCACATGTAAAATTGTGGTTCAC
>CAAKHD010002289.1:150318-177622 GCA_901007705.1 Fistularia tabacaria
TTTTTTTTTAATGGGCTTTTTTGCAAGTGTAATTTGGGCTCAAATTTTTTCTACTTTTTTTAATTTTAGTTTTCATGTTTCTTTTTTTTTTTTTTTTTTTTTTTACTTTTCGCTATTCTACCAATACCTATCTCTGCTTTCTCTTCTTACAGCTGACCTATACCGTGTCAACCACCTATAACTTTGCAGTTCTTCGCTACCTGGGGAGAAAGGGCATAAGTGCACGGTGTTAGTTCTGTTACCTTCTTCCGCCACCATCATTGGGTGTTAAGGGACAGAAACTGTTCTCGTTTTCCACATCACATGTAAAAATGTGGTTCACAGACTCTGTCTTTGTATTGTTACCCTGCTTGAAGGGAGAATATTCTTTTTTTTTTTTTTAATACTTTCTTTTTATGGGTGTCAAATTTTCCTTTGACCCTGCAGTTGATCTTGTTTTAGTTTCATCTGTGCAATGTTACCGGAATATTTTTTCAACCATTGTTCTTGTTGTATGTCTAGTGCCTAAAATCCAAGTCCTTCTTTTACCACCAGCCTAAAACAGAAATAACAAGCAAACTAATCAATTAATGTACGTGAGAAATTCCCAATTTGCAACACACGTGGAGTCGGCATTCGGCGGAGGGATTAGAGATCGCCGCGGCTACCATCCTTCACATCTGGTTGCCATGGTGGCAGACAAGCATACAATTTGCAGTCTCACGCTGACCAGGGGACTTTTCTCACGGGCTGGAGAAAAGCCATGACAATGGTGTCATGCCTGTTTTCAAAAGCGACCAATAGGGAGCCACCTTGGGGGCCACCTGCACTGGAGGTCTGTGCCAGGGGTTATATTGCATGTCAAGGGAGAGGGTCCTCCGGACAAAGGGTGGGTAGGGCTTCTCTAAAGCCTCAGTGCAGCGCCTTTGGGACAGTAGCCTCACGCACAACACATCCACAAGCTGCTGTGCGACCCCCGGCTCCTCTGAATAATTGAAATGATAGTCAGAGTCCGGAGACCGAAGGAATTTTTGCTTTTTCGACTAGTGTGTATCTTACAAAAGGGACCTTCTGCGTGAAATGAGGATCTAGAAAGGTCTTTTTTTTTCTCATTCTGAGATGACAAAAAAAAGCACTGGGTGCTGACTTACTAGGTAGCCTCATATTTTAGAATGAGAACATTGAGGTGTGACTCCCCCCTGCTGTTAATCAATGACTAGGGAACAATTACAGAGAAATAACGATTTATTTTTGTCTGTAATTCTTTAGGAGTATTGTAGTAGTTATTGCATAACACATTTACTTAAACGTAGCACAATTTACTACTTCTATACGAGTTATTACTAACCAAAACATTTGCCCTGAAGTGTTTGGTGAGAGCTCTGTCCAACTGTAGATGATGGGGTTGCAAAGTGACCGCTGGCTGTTAGTTTTTCTCTGTTGGTAATATTTGATAATAAAACAAAATCTTTGAAGTATTTGAGCAGCGTGACTGGAGTGTTTGCCGCTGATCTGGGCATCCTTTCGGCATTCATGCCGATACAAAGAAAACAAGGTCTTTTTTGCATTTCCTGCTCTTTTAACCCACAGGTGCATTCTTCTCTGCATTTGGCCCTGAACCGGGTTTACCTGAGGAAGCTGAAGCACAGGGCAACGGAGATGTTGAGGAGCTTTGACTTAACGCTGTACTCTCCGTACCCGCCGTGTACACGTGACCTCACCTGACCTCTTTCAATTCCCTTTAGTATGCCTTCTTATCCTTAAGAAAATGGCCTTTCATGTCCCAGTGAGACTCGTCCATTTATAATGATGCAGGTTGGAACATAGCTTTGGAGTAGAAAACTGTTTTTTTGTAATCACCTGTCATATAATTTCAAATTATCTGGATGATTCACTCTATATTTTACTAAAGTTAGAAGTCAAATTTCCTTTCAAAGCAGATATGAAAAAAAAACGTGCCTGCTGGTTTTCCAATATATGGTGCATTATTTGAGCAAGGGGAAATAAAAATGTATTCATTACTTGCCAAAAAAGAAGGAAATGAACAATTGTCATTCTCTCAGGGGAAACATTCACACCATCCCTGTTCTCCACCAGGTGTAATGACATTCAAGGTATCTTAAAACGAAGGTGTTGCTGATGAAGTCACTGAAATATGCATTCGTATGTCAGCGTGAATGTCAAGGCTTTTCTCGTTTGTTTTGGAGAGTCCTGGAAAACACATTGACTGATACATACATTTAGGCAGCATAGTCAAGATTGTTGCAAACATGACTTCAAGGAAAAAGCACAAATAACACACGAGATAAACCAGTTGGTATGCTGCATGTTTATTTTTTAGCCAAGCATTGTTGCATTGCTTTGCCAGCATGATGGCACAACCATCTTATCCTCTATAGTGCAAAAAGAGAAGGTAAGTTGTACATTAACCAGAATCAGACACTGTAAATGCCTTTTTTTGCAATTAATTTTAGTCATTAAGGGTGAAATGAGTTTACATTCATAGATATTACTGCATTAGGAAAGAAACGGTGTTGCAGTAACTAAAACACAGCATCCTGTGAGGGGAAAAAAACAATGTATGCTTCCTGCATATAAATATCAAATTCTATTGGTACCCTTTTATATTTCATGTACAGACTGAGAGGCTACATCATTTTAACGGGACGGATGACAGTGCATTTAGGAGGCAAAGAAAACATTAATACTGAAAATCTAACGGACAGCCCTAGGTTCCATTCTGGACTGGTGCTAGTGAAAAAGTTTATTTGTAAAAATGCCCAACACAGTTCACAGTCAAAAGGTTCGTGTCACATTGAGTGCAAGTACTCAAACAAACCTTGTTTAACTTAACAGTAATCACATAAAAAGTTATGTATCATGAAACGTCGTTAAACCATGTTATAAGAAAATGTGTCAGTACCTGACTATCCACTTTCACAGTGAAGTTCATACCATTCACTATCTTGCAGACACAGCTGTTATGCAATTTTGGTCTGTGAAGGTCTAATTACATGATGTCAGGCTGAAAAAAAATACTTTAGTGAATACAGTATACTGTAACATTCAAGCAGCAGTAAAAATACTGATAATGATTTTAAAACAACCCCAGTTTGAAGCTTTGGATATCCACCATAAAACTCTCTCAAACAGCAAGTTGAATGTAATGCCCTGACGGCAGAGAACGTCAAAGTGAAATACAAAGCTGGTGAGCCTGCATTTAATGAAAATACACAACAAAAATGAAAGTACCGTACGTTTAGTCAACCATCCAAGTTTGCAGAATACTGATGAGTGTTCCACTCGACCAGACCATAGGGGTATACCGCAGAGCTCTTGTCATTATCTTGTCCTCATAAAATTTCAAATTCATCCAAGACATTGGATGACCGCACCATCAGCAGAGAATGAGCATTACATAATCTGTACGGGTAAAACCGATCGAGAACTTCGATACAGGCAGCTGGAGATGGACTGGAATGTTAAAGCTTGCCATGCGAACAATAGGACGCAGACAGGATTCCAAACATGCTGTTAAGATGAGAACTTTAATTCCTGTAAATACAGTTTGCTTTATCTATAAGGGGACGGACAATTCAATCCCGGATCGAATATAAAGGTCAAATTCAAATAGAGGAAGAAAAAAATAATCATGCAAGAGGTTGGACATGTGCTTCACAATCAAAAAAACAGTTTACGAACAGTAGAAATAAAACCAGTATTACTTTTTAATTTTAAAAACAGAAGTCCCAAAAGTGAGCCAGCACATATGCAGGAATCACACAGAATGAAAATGACTGACTGTGGCTACAATATAATGTACCAACGAGACTCAATAAATTAAAAAAAGCACCACAATTTTCTGTGTCTGATTCAGAAAGTGCTGCAAATGTTCAGCTCACAATCCCCTTCTTACTAAAGGCAATTATGGTCATCTTATAAATAAGAGCAGCGGACCCTTCTAGTACCTTAAGTCATACAAGTGTTGGATGTTCGGAAGTCCCGGGAGCTACCTGCCCGGGCAGAGAACAGGCACAAAGTCACCAACCGCTCAGACTCCCGCAAAATGATGACATTTTCCAGACGTACCTGTCAACGACCGCACTCAAACCCTGGGAAACAAACACATGGCCAGGCAGTTTGACGGCAATAAAATGTACGTTGCCCTGCCAAAGGCAGTGTGCTTTTCAAGTGATTTCTTTCGCTTCGTTTTAAGATATTATTAAATAGTTGTAATTACAAGTCTTCGAGGAACATTACTGATAAACATTAGAGGGCTGCCGATAGGTCCGATGCTTTGTGCGACACCATTGAAAGCAGACAGTACAAAGGAGAAATGCAAAAGTGTGCCTCTACTGTATCTTTGTTTGGGCAAAAAAAATGTAATCTTGTCAGTGGTTTAACTGTCGACTAAGCCCTTCCCCCGCTTGAAACCGTTTTCTCTGTATCTTCGGAGGATACAAGTAAAGGTCTATCTTATCTACAGTATCTCAGGTCGATACTGTACTCAGTACCTTGTACCTATAGTACATATACCATACACAATAACTGATTAGCTCTCAGAACCACCAGAGGCAGGTTCCAGCCTGAGAGATTGCTAAAACGTGTAGATTCACACCTGACAAATCAGCAGCAGGACCCATGAGATGTTTTGCGGTTGCCGTGGAGATCGATAGTCCCGCTCAGTAGCGAGTGGTCAATCTGGTCTTCTGCAGCCAGAACCTCCCTGACAGCTGCTTCAAAAGCAGCTGTGACATTAGTGTCATCTTTAGCACTGGTCTCAAAGTACGGGCAGCAGCCGTTCTCCTCACACCAGGCCCGCGCTTCATCCTCCCCCACTTCCCTTTGCTCCATGTCAACCTTATTGCCTAGTACCACGAAAGGGAATCGCTCAGGGTCTTTAACGTCAGAGTAATACATGAACTCCTTCTTCCAGCCGCCGAGGTTCTGGAAGCTCTGCAGGTCATTCACAGCGAAAGTGAGTAGGCAGCAGTCAGCGCCTCGGTAGAAAGGAGTGCGGAGGGACTTGAAGCGCTCCTGACCCGCGGTGTCCCAGATCTGAAGAGTAACCAGACGTCCATCCACCTCCAAATCCCTGTTGAGGAACTCCACGCCGATGGTGTGAAATGACTGAGAGTCAAAGCGATCCGTGACATAGCGGTTCATCAAGGATGACTTGCCCACTCCGCCGTCCCCCAATAGGATCACCTTCAGCAGAAGGCTCTTCCCACTCATCATGCTTCCACCCAGCCCTCCTCGCTGGGGTTACAGATCCCCCTCACCGAGCGGCAAACAAGGGTCCCTTTGACCTATCAAGCGAGAGGAGATTACGATACAGTCAGACAGACAAAGCGAAATCTGCGCTGAAAACAGGAAATGAATATTTTTTAAAAAGACCAAAAACAGAACTATAAACGGATGATAACTGGAGTAAAGGCCATCTCCTCCGGCTACATGCTATTCAACCACAATCGACCGGTTAAATTTTAGCCATAGTCTGGGGTCAGTGAGGCCTGGCCGAGGTGTGTCCACTAGCAGAAGGAAGGAGGCCAGTGACAACAGCTGTTGTTTGTTTACCCCCTTTTACAATTCCGATTCCCGACAATCTGGCCGTGGCAGACCTTTGCTTTGAGAAAAGACTAACTTTTGTTTATCTAATAAGATGCAATAACGCGGAGAGATTAAACGTCCCAGTGAAAGGGGCGAGTGGATAAGCTCCCTGGAAATGAGCACCGCACTTGCGCAGACCAAACTTGTCCCAGCTTGTTGCCTAATGTGACTTGCGGCTACGGCGGCTTTATCTCCTCTATCGGTGATTTGCGTGAAAACAAGCGTGCTGAATGCTCTGCAACAGAAGTTGACTTTATGTTTTACTCGATAACGACGTTCTGAACGGTATTTCGTGCAAGGCACGGTGGCAGCGTTACGCAGAGGCGCAAGCATCACTGTGCACCAGCAAGCTAGCCGGCTACCGTGGGTGGCTTGTTGACATTCCATCCCGGTCAGGCTAACCGTTAGCTTCCGTGCACAAGCTATTCATTTTTGAATTTGAAGAAGAAGAAAAAAAAAAGATTTGTGAGCAACTGAGGGACAAATATTGCATTGCGGCGACATGTCTCCAGCCAGCACGCCCGAAAAGAGACATAGAAAAAAAAGTGTGCGTTCACTCACCCTGTTCTTCGTGGTGGGTATTAGCTGCTGCTTCCCTACATCTGACTGAGATTGAGGGTCGTGACGTGCGCGGCGCGCGTGCCTCCATCGGATCGCTGTGCCGGCGGGTCGCCGCCCCCCCTCCGCTGCTCCGCCCTCCCCGGCTCTTCCTCCACCCTCCCTCCGCTCCCAAACCCGGAAGTTACTTTCCAAGAATGAGGACCAGAAGAATCAGAATCACTTTTGTTTGTGCCAGGGGGAAGGATTATGAGAGTGCATCGTGCATCTCTAAATAAATAAGAACAGCAACAATGATGATCGTAGTTATATGATGATTCTTGTCGAAATGTTCTTGTGGTGGCAGCCCCTCATCAGAGAGGCTTCTTAAGTACTGAAAAAGCCTCTCGGACGAGGGGTGAAACGTCTTCAAGTGAAGAAATTCAAGTCCAGTTGCCACGACGGGAAGATTTCAACAAGAATCCACCATGACCTGGATGACTGAGAACCTCCACAATAATATGTTTAATTTACGGCGCCTTACTCGACAGTCAAGTACACCGTGCAAACATACATATAGACAAAATACAGATTTAAAAGTAACACAAAAATAAAAGCGTTATAAGTGATGAAGTGGTAAAATAGATAAATAAAAGTGACAGAGCAGAATTGTACTATAAACTGTACAACTGTATGATAAACTGTACATTATTGCATGTGCACAGATGACTGTACAGCTATTAATATCTGTACAACTGTACAATTGGCAGGTTTAAAAACTCGCTGTTCATCAATAAATGGCGTGGACTGTGTCAAGGAGCTGAAGTGCTCCGGGGATAAAGGTTGCCTTCCTCCTCTGAGTTTTGCAGCCGGGGCAGCAAAGTCTGTGTCCTAACAGGAGCAACTCAAATGCTGGGGACAGGATGTGGGATGTGGGATGTTGGCTGTCCTTGCGGTTTGCTGGTCAAAGAGGAGGGAGAGAGATCTGATGGGGCGGCCAATGATTTTAGAGCAGACTATGGCATTGCTCACTGGGCGGTTCCCGTCCTGCAGGGTGACTGAGTGGAACCAGCGGGTAAAGGAGAAGGTCATTGCACTCTAATAGAAATAGTACGTGGTTCAGGATGGTTCTGCTCATGTCAAATGACCTGAGCTTCCAGAGCAGGTACTTCCGCTGAAGACATTTCCTGAGGAAAAGAAAGAAAATATATCAATACATAAAGATAATCCATTATTTTACCATAAAATATGAAGGTTTTGTTGTTTGAAAAGCAAGTTGAAGAGTAAGGTGTCATGTAGAACCAGATGAGAAATAATCCAGTCCTACCTCGATAAACCGAGGGTCAGAATGCATCTGCTTTCACAAAACAAAGAAAAAATATGGAGTACCACATGATCGAAGTCGAGGACAATAAATCAACCAAATCATTCTTCTGTTGTCATGCTTTTATGTAGTTGTATTCCTGCCATATTCCAGGATCATACATATATGTATAAAGTGCCTATGTTGATTCCCGGGATAAGAGAAGGAAATCCCTTTTCAAACATTGATCCTGACATTTAGGGGGTGGATATGTGAAAGTTAATATCCACATCGGTCAAATCGGACATTGGAGGTTTCGCCTGACTGCCTGGTGCAAAGTCCGTGAAGTCTGAAACTCAGCTTGAGTGACAGATTTGTGTTTATGATGGAACTGCCTCATCGTGACGCTCGTCTATGTGAAGCCTGCAGCCCCTCCACGTATTTCAAACCACCGTAAAGCTCAATCTCCATTTGATGGGGTTCCGAAAACTGCACCTTGCATAATTAATGGGCTATAAATCCTGTTTTTTCTCTTTTAAACTTGATTATAATTAATGTTAGCTGCCAGCAGCTGGGTGAATGTAACCGGACAGACTCCGGCATGATTCACCTCTCTCCTTCCTCCCACTCTTCCTATCAGAATCAATCAGAATCAGAATACTTTATTGCATTGTAGTAACATCCTATCCTCTCCCAAGTCCTTAGCCGGTCTCATTTTGCAGGTTCCCCAACGGACGAGGCTTGATAAATTCCTGCGTCTCACCACGCGTCCACCAATATTTATTTTCTTATTATCAACACTTTAATTGTATCATGTCGGCTATTACCATGAAACTCTCTGCAGTAGTAGTTGTTATTGTTAGTAAAAGATAACTTGCGCCTTTACACCCTGTCTCTGTCGCACTCTTGCTTTCTAATTCTGTCCTCGGTTTCTCTTTTTCGCCAAATCTGGTCGAGACAGAAGGCCGCTCCACTTTGTGCTACGGTTTGTCCGTGGTTACTGAAAAACAGTGTTTCCTCGCAAACCCCGCCAATCGTTTGCTCATGGGTGAATGTTGGGTTTCTGTCAAGCCTTTAAAGAGTGTGGTCCAGGCCTGCTCTACAGGGAAAGTGTCATCAGACAACTATGTTGTGAGTCAGCGCCATATAAATAAAATGTGACTTGACTTTAGATAAGTTAGATAAAGGTGCTGTCGCTTCGTTCCCAACCATCCTCTGCGGATTCCTTATCAAGGGTCTTGTTGCTACTTGAGAAACGTTTTGCAAATTGTTTGATGACTTCGCGCTGATTTTCCCCGACAAGTTTTCTGCACTCAGGTGATTTCTTGTTATATTTGAAGTAATTCCTTTGTCAATATGTAGGTGATTAATCACCAGTGTTTTAAGCCCCTGATAACTTCTATTAAATTTCTAGAACACTAATTTTATTCACTTTTCATGAAAGCGATTTTGCTCAGAATTGTTTGTTTAAAGGAAAAGAAAAAGGATAAGTGAGCCATTTCTTCCTTATTTTTATTTGTAAGAATTATGACTAAATTAGAAATGCTTACAATCTTCAATTTATGCTTTTTAACATGAATAATGTTGCTTTTCATACATTTTATCGACCGCTAAATTAAAAATACTTACAATCTTCAATTTATACCTTTTCACATCGATAATGTTGCTTTTCATACATTTCTATCGACTGCCTTCATCTACTAAAAATTCCATGTTGTTCAAATACATAATTCAGATATAATTTTGGCCACTGCAGGGATTTGCATGTACTGCTTATAAAGCATTTACAAGGGAAATATGCCTAACCGCTGAAGATATAATAAGAGCCCATTGCATGGCAACTGTGTGCCTGAGCAGAAAGGAAACCAAGGAAAAAAGGCCAAAGGAGGGAGAAACAAGGACAGAGACTTCCATCATTGTGCAACGAAACAAAAAGCAGAATGTCTTCTTTGCCCTGACAAACTCGAGTTATACATTTTATTTTACCGACTGGCTGAGAAGATTGGTATTCTCAGCACTGACTGATAACACTCGATAAAACTTGAACATTTGACAGAAATGTTTTATTCATAACAAGAATAAAGCGTCATCCTTTTAAAGTATCACAATATTTTATGGTACGCAATAAACGGCATAAAATTTAGTTGCTGTCACATTTAGTTAATGGAAACATATGACATGATTTCATTATCCCTATGCTTATGGAGGGTCTTATATGCCACACATGGGGTAATTTCCTGTAGTCAGTAGTCTGCTGGCAGGTGTGATGTGAAATACATTGTCAGCTGTGAAGCTGAGTATCGTTAGGTGTTTAAGTCTTTAGTGCAAGATACTGTATCTGCTGATGCAGGCACGTCATAGATCTATGTCGCCTCTGTTCCGGAGTGGCTGACGTCTGCTTGATTGTCCACCCTGGGGACCATGGATCTCCAGTTTTAAAAGTTAAGAGTACATTTTCAGTTGCAACATTACTTCCCTGAACTGACATCATGGCCACACAACCTTGATGATAACCAAAACTATTGTGTCCTGCAAACTTTCATTTGGTCCTGGAAGCTGGACTTCACCTTAACCTTTTAAAAAAAACATACAGAAATCAATAGAAAGCCCTGTTATCGCTCCTTCTCTCATTCATCTTTCTGTGGTGTTTTTCTTCTCCAGGTCTTTTGTAGATATTACTTTCTTTCAGCTTCAGGAACACTGCCTAACTTCTTGGCAGGTTTACTTTGGGGTATTTAAGGAATTTATGCCTGCAAGCATGGGTGGCTGGCCAATGCAACCCCCGAGTGAGGCCTGTTCCTTCTGGTCTCCCTGCCATCCATAGGTCTTCCCTTATTTGTCCACTCTTCTGTTTTAGTGACACTGTGCATCCAGACAGCAGTACTGGGAACATAAGCCATGCCCTCATTATCCCATATTCTTCTGGAAGGCTTTTCTAATCCCAAACGTTATCGTTTTTCAACCTCTCGCTCATAAAGAAATATCTCCACAGCTTTCCTTAAAGATCTAACTATTAAAGTGGGGCACTCTTCCAAGCCTGTCGAATTTGTCTCCACGGAGTCCCAAGTACCGAAGCAGCGATGAAGAAGAAAACCAAGATAAGACCCTTGGCCAATGACTGGGAGTACGGCTCACCTGAGGGCAATAAAGGTAAAGTTAGTCATCTAAGTTACTGGCGCTATTCTTTCTCACACTTGAGCATTTCTTGCAGAAATACTTAAGAGCGTTAAGATAAGAGCTTTGGGTTTTGATTATCTGAACACTGTGGGGTTTATGAATTTATTATGAAGGCAGACGGAAAATCAGAAAGTTAAAACTTTTACTGTAGTTGGTTCACCGCAGTGAAGAAAAACATTAAAGGCTAACTAAAAGTTTTATCGGTCAAATGCTTTATTCAATCATTGTCTCTAAAACTTGTGCAAACAGAACAGCCCCAGTCGGCCACTGGATTCAGACTAGAAACCTTCTGGCGGAGAAGTGACAGCACCAACCACATTACCACTGTGTCTCCCTCGGTGAAATCAGTGCATTGGACATACTAACCCTTTATTTGTAATGTATGACAACTCAGATTTACAAAAATGTGTGAATTATTTGAAGATCATTTAACATGAGCATATGAAATCACTGACATAAACCCAAATTTTGCAATAGCATAATAAACTGTTACCACAGACTAACTTACATTGCAATGTTAAAATTCAAACTTGGACATGTTAGTGGAACTGGACCTGAACCATATATTTTTATTGGAAAAAAAAAGTCTAAAATCCCCACCTGTATAATACTTGGTGACAGGAAAGGCAAGTTCGGGCCAGCACACATCATTCCTCTGACAATCATACTCAGTGTAGTTGATCTGGAACCTGGAGAAATGTTGGAAAACAACATTATAGCCTGTTAACAACAAAGGCCAGGCAGCATATACAGATGTGTAGTCTGACTTAAGTAAACAGTTTTTTAGGAGACTGGTTGTAAAATCAGTACCTGGCTTTTGGTGGGCCGGTATTCACTGGAATATAAATGAAGGTAACTGAGGAGGTGACAGAAAACAGCTGCGTCTCCGTCAGGTTCATACATGGAATGACATCTCCTCCTCCACACTCAAGAGCCCAGGTAGATTTGCTGTAGCTAAAAAAAACAGCCACAGTGACTTGATCAAATAATACTTCGAGTACACTTCCTGACAAACTGTATGACGACTTATTGACAAATAATACCCAACGCACTGACATAATATGATTGATAAAATTTGCGATTTCATTTAGCAACATGAGCAGGTACCTAATCGGGGCATTGTAACATGAGTTCGCCATGAAACAAGGTTTGAATCCAGTAGGGCATTGTTGCCAGCAGGAAGTGAGTATAGTGCTTAAGAGCATTTTTGCACACGGCGCATAAGATGTGCAAAGCGCATTTTTTAATCTATTGTCATTTGGAATGTTAATCCGATATACTTTATTACAGACCTGACTTGCAAGGCTTGAATATCCTTCTCCAAACTCCAAACCAAGATATGCATATGAGATGGAACCCCTTGGCATGAACTGCTTGGTTCTGTCATTGCTGTGCTCTCGTTCATTGTAACAACTGAAATGTATACGTTGAGTTTAAAAAATTGGTTGAAAGCAAAAGCGAACGTATTGTGGGGAAAACGTTAAAAATTACATTAAATGTAAAAAAAAAAATAGTTACAACACCAGAAAAAAACAAAAAAAAAAAATTGTAATTTTGTAAAAAAAAAAAAATGTGTAAAAACAAATATAGCTAAGCATGTTTTGTTTTGGGCTGTTCACTTACAGCTTATGTTCACCCAGTCTGCCATCGTCAAGGAATCTGGGTTTCCATTCTTTGCAACATATATTGCTTCTATCAGAGTTTCCTGGAGAGAAGCAACGGTCTCTCTATAGGACACGCAAATAGTTGATATTAAATATAAACAAAGTAAATTGGACATTCACTCTTGAAGCTGAGCTACTTGCCTCAGAAGATCACACTGTGTTAGATTCTGCTGGCTGACTGGTAAAAGACATCCTGATGTTGAGTTAACCCCAAAAATAATAGGCTGCTTCTCAGCAGAGGAGCAAAGTCCATCACCCACTTGATAAAAAAATAAATAAAATGGAATAAAATAAAACAAAAAAAAAATGAATAAAATAAAGTTGATAAACAATATAGAAATCGATTACAAAGATAAGTGCTTCATCAATACGAGGACGCTTGACAATTTCTCAGCAAAACTTACCTGGTTTCCATATATTGACTGATGTCCTCTGTATTGAGTTAGTATGATTTTCCTCAGTATCCACAATGCCACCAATAACAGGCCTCCCAACCTGATATACTGTCAATATAGATGTTCATGTTTGAAGCATTTGGACACGGTATTTCATATCTTGCATAAAAATGAATACCTGCACAGCTTCTATCAGAACTACAGCTTCAAATATATTTTGCTCTCACCTGGGTTCCCTGAGTTGGAAACACTCGCTGTGATTTCTTCATTCAGAAACACAGCAGAATACCTTGTAGTTAACACCACTGCAAATAGACAGAAAATACAACTGAATGAAAGAATAATCACGCATAATTAGAGCTAAGTGTTATTGGTACTTACCACCCTCATTTAACATGACAGTGCCAACAGTGCGCGTCAAAGTGATATGTGTAATGCCATTTCCTCTCCAGTACAATTTATATTCCAAGGCCAAGGTTATGTTCTCACATGCTTGCTTCTCATCTTCACACACACACACACACACACACACACACAAAAAAAAAAAAACTTCTTTTTTTTTTTCTGCAGAGGGAATTATCATTTTAAGTATTCGTAAAGAAGGTGATGTATTGCAATGTTAATACCTAATGACACAACTGCATCCGGGCTTGAAATAAATGGACTCAAATTAACAGCCTCTTTATCAGTTACAGCCACAGTGATCTCACCTGGAGCAGACAGAAGAAATTAGAGCCATCGAGACTGAGTGATGCGATATTACAGTTGATCCAGTGAGCAAGACTTACTTCCTTGCCCATTTTTTACTTTAATCCTCAGATCTGTTGGTCGGGTCTGCAGAGGAGATCCAGTTGGACAGGAAAGTAGCGCAGTTACACATTGAATCTGAAAATTATTCAAAAATGCTACAGGAGCATTCTCTACACAGCGCCCGGAGACCATCTGTCGAACAGAAATGCAAGGCGTGTTAGACTTTGAAGCTTTGACATTGGGTTTTAAAAAAAACCCTCAGCGAAGAGAAATAATTACTGCCCGTGCAGGAGAGTAGAATTCATATCGCAGACCTGAGGAATAGTAAAGTACTCATCATTCCACTTGAAAACGGGACTTCCTTGGCTGTAGGTTTCAACTGGCACTGGTGCCGTGAAAACAGGCACTTGGAATGATGGGCCAGGCTTTGGTATTCTTGATAAATGAACGGACAAAATATTAATCACGAAAGACAGTAACTCTTAAATAACATGAATAAATAATCTCTCACATTTTTTTGCCATGGTAAAAGAGCCCGAGGTAAGGGTTGTTTTCCGGGGGGGAAGTGACACATAAAAATGGAAACCAGTCGGGGGAGTTCTCAAATGCCTGTGCAGCACACTCATACTCCGCTAATGGGGAGACCTGTCCACCAAAGGGCCCTCGGAAACACTGGTCCTTAAAAAGCTCCAATTGAGAAGTAGAACAATCCTGTTCAGGTGAAACACAAAAACAAAATGGTACTTTAAACTGAAGCACAACTTTTTTTTCGCTGTGAATGAAAGTACAAACCATATAAATACCTTGTCACAGCAGCAGCGTACATCACATTCTCTCAGGCTGAGGTCACAAGGACAAGAGCCCAGGGGTTGAAATACTTGATTTGGAATGACTGGTGTATTATCTGAATAAAAGTAGATTAGCTGTATCAAGCTTTACCAAGCTTTCATGTAGAAATGAATAAAATGACTAGTTTCAATTGATTTACCAGATTCCGTGATATCAGGGATTAAAAGTGCATAAATCTGGACCTGGATCAGAAGTGATGCTTGAGGTGTGCCATTCACACAGGCGGACACCTGAAGGGTCTCCAAAACACAGAGTGGCTCAGGACAGCAGTTTGTGTCTGTTTCATTGTCACCACATAAGCTCAGATTTTTCTCCAGTCTCAGCTGGAATCGAAGAGCACTCTGGGGCACCCACAAATTGAAATGAGCACAGCGAAAATTGGAGAAAAGGAAATCAATTGAGAATATTCTTAAAAGTCAACAGGGCTATCTTTCATTTCAGTTCAGTTTCGGCATCGTTCGGCTTTTCACCTTTCCAAACTGTTCCTTTGAGACGATCCACCGAGTAACCTCAGGTGTACATGATGGATGGCCAACGCTTATTGTGACGTTATACAAACCTGCAGAAAAATGTCCAAAACAACACACTTACTTCAGTAACACTTTACAATGAGGTCAGCAGGACATCTCACACTAGTTGTTGTGTGATGAAAATATACAATTCAACTCCGGGATAAACGTATATATTCAATAATAATCATTGCAGCAAAAATCACTGACTGATTAGTTCATCATTAAAATATTACACATGAGGTCAGTTTTAACAAATATGTTGCATTTCACATTATTATATCACATTTTATTTAACCTGCAATGCATTTTATTCTGAAAGAACTCTACATGTTGTTTGTCTTTCCTGAAAAGGAAATATGACTGACTGATGGTCATATTCACAGCCATACTGTGGTTCTCGCCAATTCTCTCCAATCCAAGACATTGCATTGAACTTGAAGTGTCTTTATTGCTGTGCTTTCAGCATGAGTATATTTTGCATATCGTCAGAAGTAAATATGTGACAGCTTAAGATTTTTTGAATGAGATCGCAAATTTTTCAAGGAAGTGAGATGCCAATTTCTGAGGCATATAGTGTGGTTGGGATTGTTGCTTCAACAACAGGCTCACACAACCTTTTACTAAGGATATGCAAAGTCTGTATTAACAAAGTGCTGCAAAACATTTTAACAATTTATTGGGGTTTGCTTCTAAAAGGGGAAACGTGGTTAAAAATAAACCGCAGGAAGAGTGTGCACCAGTGCGTGAGAAGGACGGATCTGTGTTTACCTGATGTGTTGGATGAATAAACCGTCTGCACGTTGAGATACGCGTCCGACGCGTTCCCCAGGAGAAGTCCCGTAATTGTTGGCTCGGTTGCAAAAATGAAGGATGGCTGGAAAACTTGTTGCAGAACAGACGGATACATTTTTCGGCGTCATATGCAAAATAGAATTAGCCGCGGCTATCGGACACACGGGGTGCACATTTTAAAGTTAGCAATAGCCTGATAGCGTGTTCCACCTACACAGTTGGCAGATAGCTAGCGGTCGGTTTGCGCTCTTTGAATACGATTAGCTTTTTACATTTTGGAGAGAATAAACATGTCAATAATCTAGACCACTTACCTACATTCTGGCTGCCAGCGAGGGACACAAAGACAAGGAAATATAGAATATGCAACCTGATGGAAGTTGTATCGACTGAGTTAGCCTTTACGTTCATTATTCATTCTTTGTCAGCAGGTCGACATATTGGTAAACAATCGGGAGTAACTTGGCAACGCGTATGAATCCAGGAACACGGTCTTCTTCGGCGAACCGAGAAGTTCTGGCATTGTCACAGCGACCTCACATGGCGAGGAGGGGTAACGACACAATTTAAATGCCGAGCTATTTCTCATTGAATTTCGAAAAATACATTTCCGCACATCTAACTTCAGTTGCAAATGTTGCAGAAATCAAGTGCATCAGGAACTGAAGGGGAAAATCTAGCTGTGCACTTGTCTTCGGAGGCTCTCAGTCATCCAGGTCATGGTCAATTCTTTGAATTCCACTCTTGAAATTGCCAATAGCTCATATAGCAGAAATGGATTAGACTCTAATCATTGGAGAGTCAGTGCTTGTCAGTGGTTTGACAGAATCGCTACAGTTGTTATGACTTTCTCCCTGTTCGATCCATTTAAATGAAATCGAAAGATGGGCTAGTTAGACAGACAATTCCCCCCTTCAGACGCTCCTTAAAAATGAGACGACCTGCAGCCACTGTTTAAGGATTATGCCTTCTTATACTTGCTTTCTCTTTTATTGTAATGTGTACTGACGAGAGCTTCAGTCCTGATATTTTCAGAAAATGTTTTGAAGATTCTCTTCAAATGATCGACTTTTTCCTTGACCCCCTGAATTTTAGCAATTCATGATGACTTGCTTTACTGTATGGCAAACACATTCTGCTGCATCTCCAGCAACACCCAAGCTCTGTCCGGAAGCCTTAAGAGCATATGTAACATCGAGGTCTATCCACTCTGATCCTGCCAGACATGATATTAAACACCTTTTTACATTTATTAGATATGTTAATATAGTTTCAAAATATACTCCAAGGAACCGTTTCCAACGTTTTCCAGATCATCCCAGTTATTTTCAGATGATCCCTTACCTTCTACAGCTTTTCCAGGACTAAAATTTGAATCCTCAAATTCACCCGAAAAGTTCCTCCAGCATAAAAAAGTCCCGACTGAATACATTTTCTTTGATTCATAGTAAATGGAAATGATTAGAAGCCCCGTTTTCATTTAATGCTGTAATCATCACACTGCAAGATGTTGCCCCTATTCTTTCCTTTTAGCTCAAGCTTGCACCTGTTCTCACTCTTCTCCCGTCTCCAATATTCAGTCTGGAATGTATAAGCTTTATGGAAATAAAATCCTCCCTCCTCCTCCAACCATCCTCCTATCTCACCTTGTCGCCACACACCCACAAGGCACAAAATTTGAGTTTGGCTTTAACGAGGATTTTTTTGATGCCGTCAGTGTTTCACTTCTCCCTGACTCGTATCTACAAGCTGCTTAAACTCATGAATTTTTGCAGTCAAGCTACTCCAGAGTCCGGTTAACTTAAGAATCAACATAGTTCCTTCTGTCAACCAAGCCCTGCAGACTTTTGCTAGTCTGAATGGCCTCCTGTGGTGACTCTTGACCAAACTACATTGAGTGCTTCTTATCTTTGTTTCACTTGCAAAAAAAGTCAAGCCACAAAGTTGGACAGCAACCCTCACAGCGATATGGATCTTTTGTCTTAAATTTGATCATTAATGTGTCAATTCTGACAAAAAAAACAAACTTTTTTTTTAAATCCATCTCCTCTCCTACTTTCTATTTTTATTGGATCTGTCCTACCATCACATCATGCAGCTCTTTTTTTTTCTTCCCTTTTATTTGCTGTACCACCGTTCTCTTGAGAGCACTATCCATATTCCACACTGCGATTACCCTCACAGTTGTAACACTCAGGCGCTACATCCCCATCACATTTTTCGTACAAATATTCTCAACCAGACTCGGCCTGTTTTTAAATTTTTTCCTTTTGCTGCTTACTTGAGCCCATTGATAAGCCCATTTCTGGCACAGCTTTGTATTTTTAAATGTACTCTTTCAATCAATAACCCAAATCAGAGCACTTTAGAGAGCAATGTTTCTTCAAGAGTCTGTGAAGATATTTCCATCTTTCTTTCCTCTCCCTCCCTTGTCATCCTTTTCATTTTTGTTATTGACATATTTAATGGAGCCACTTGGGTTATATGGATTAAAAACAAACCCAATGATTGAGGAGATTAAAGCTTTTGACCCCCCCCGGCGCCCCTGCCTGCTCTTCAGAAGCTACGCTCAGAGAGTGTGGGATGTGCATTGTCATGGCAACAATGGCAACTCTATCGAGTCTCCTTCTCTGCCTTTCAGTTGGAGAGAAAACACAATGCACTTCTTTGCAAGCATACCCTTATTTTCTTAACCGCTGATAATGAAGCCTTTGTACTTAAATTTCTTCAAAAGAGGTCAATCTTTATTCATTTACAGTTCAGATGGTTTCAATATTTTTCAAAAGAAAGACACAAAACACTCTGTATTTTGATGTTAATATTTATGATCATTTGCTGTGTTATCTTTTATATACTTAAAAATCGCTTGAATCGGCCACTGACTATGAGCTCATAAAACTGAGGGATTTTTTCATTTTATTTATCCATTTATTTTTTAAAAGGCAATAAGTTTAGTTGAGAGACGATTTCGGAGATTTATTGATAATGTAAATGACATTTATTTGCAGCCCTATAAACCGTTTATACAAAAAGTGTTTTACTTTAAATAATTCAATTGACTGTAGCAGCCCATTTGTTAACTTGCAGTGTGGGTCAAAACTAAATCATGAACCTATAAAATTTGGTGCATGGTCAAGATTTATGTCTCACTCCAAACCCTGCCGCATTGCTACCTATAAATACTGCAGAATTGGAACATACAATACCTTTAGTAAGATTCTGAATGCTTGTACTGAGCTTTTTCAAAACAGAAGAGACCATATTATTGTTATTCTCTTGACACCTTGGAGAAGATAATGGTTTTTAAAAAAATTTATTTTTTTTTTTCAGTTTCCTTTTTTTGTATTAAGAGCTTGGAGAGTTTAGAGTTGTCTAAATCTTTCATGTGGTCTAGATATTTATTGAGTTTATTTTCAAAACTGGGAATAATGGTTTTGAGTCACTGAACTGGCATTTATGGGTGTGATGTGAACATCCAAAAGAGATACAAGGTTGACCATCAAATATATCTCCTAATTTTTTTGACTGAGCGACTGCATTGTTCGAAAATACAATGATGTGTGAAAAATACTTTTAAACAGTAAAGTCCCAGGAAAAGCACATTTAGCAATGTGATTTAGAGAAAATAGTCTTCAGTCTGACAACTTTGTACAAGGTAACATCAAAAATGAAATGAAGAACTTTAAAAAAAAGTAATTCTATAAGGATGACAAATGATCAACACATCTTTGAGCCAACGACCCAAAATATGACTCAACATTGTAAAGTTCATCCCCTATCACTTTGATTTATATTTACAAATAAAAATAAACAGGAAATCACCATGAACAGACAAACAGAAAGCTAAGTTACTGTCCCTGTTTGTTGTTTGAATGACCTTTGTGTTTTATACGTGAATTTGTCACTGTTTGGTTTACGATATAGAATATTTTACAATTTTATAAACATAATATTCCAGAGTGGACAGAGTGCAGTGCCCCTCCGGAAACCTAGGTGGCGCTACTGAGCCCGGCGCGTTAGCGAACAAGGGAAAAAGGAAACGTAGAAGAAGAATCTTGTTTATTGTCGGCTGCAACCCGACAGCATCCCGTAGACTCACAACCTTTCTAACTTTCGCAGACTATCTCCACGCATTTTGTGTCCTATATCCGTGGAGAATGAAGAGGAGGGCCTCCTGATGTGCTGCGCTTCACCGAAGTAAAAAAGGTGAGGAGAAATGTAGATGTTTTTTCGCTGCTCAAACCATCAGGTGACAAAGACACGTATCCCGACACGACGACTCTTCTGTTGTGATTTGTTTTGTTTGCACGGAGTGAATTCGGAAACTGAGAAGTTAATGTGTAACAATTGAATTTTAGAAATGAGCACAAAAACGGACTGAATTCAAAACTAGATTTTTTTTTTTTTTAATTGTATTTTATTTTATTTTTTTCAAAAAAGGAGAAGAAATGAAAGTTCATCTTGTCTCTTATTTTGAAATCAGAACCTTGTATGTGTACTGAAGCAGTTTTCTCTTGCTCCCAGATGGCTGGCAGGGGCCGGCTGGTGTCCTGCCTGTGTCTGGGGCTGGCCGGGGTTCTCTGCTGGGTCTGGGTCTCCTTCGCATCCTTCCCCGATGAGCATCTCTCCCCGGAGGCAGCGGAGCGAGCGGCGTTCCAGCCCCAGAGCGCCCTGGCAGACATTGAGTTCGCCTCCGTCGCCTCGTACAGAGGGCCCGGCAACACCGACCGCCGTGGCAACAAGGAGCTCCCCATCCTCCTCTGGTGGAGCGGGGGCTTGTTTCCACATTTCCCCGGGGATACCGAGCGAATCGACTGTGCGACGTCTTCCTGCCTGGTCACGAGCAACCGCAAGGTACAGGGGATCCTCGACTGCAGCGAGGAGATGCAAGCACACGTGAATCGTGATGGTCCCAAGTTGTTCTGCCTGTAACCTTATGCTTCATCTTGAAAGGTCCAGCTGTACAAACGGACGGCATCCATCATCTTTTACGGGACGGACTTCCGGGCGTATGAGGCGCCCCTCCCTCGTCTTCGCCACCAGACGTGGGCGCTGTTCCACGAGGAATCCCCCATGAACAACTACTTCCTCTCCCACGGGCCGGGAATCAGGCTGTTCAATTACACGGCCACGTTTCGCAGGGAGTCCGACTATCCTCTGACCCTGCAGTGGCTGCCCTCTCTGAGCTACCTGCTGACGCCAGCAGCGGTGCCCCTGAATGAGAAGAACCGGCTGAGGAGGGAAGGCCTGGCGCCCGTGCTCTACATGCAGTCCCACTGCGACGTGCCATCGGACAGAGATCGTTACGTCCACGAACTCATGAAGTACATTCAGGTACATTAGTTTACCTGCTGGAGCTCAGTTGGCTTACCAAACAAGCTTTTCCAATTCTGCTCCTTTCAGGGTTCGCCACAGCCAGGCCAACTACCTCCATCTAACCCGCTCTTCATCCTCTTCTCTCACACGAGCAAATTTCACGTCCTCTTTCCTTCCATCCATAAATGTCCTCTCTGGTCTTCCTCCAGACCTCCTGCCTGGCAGTTCCAACCTAAGCATCCCTCTTTTCAGATTTTCACCATCCCTCCTCTGTCCACGTCCAAACCATCTCAGTCTAACTATATCTCCAGAGCATCTATCATGGACTCATCCCTTATCCTATCCATCATCCTTTCTCCCAAAGAGAACCTCCACATCTTCATCTCCTCTGCCTCAAGCTCTTCGCCCTGCCTGTAAAACATTGGCTGCTCTCACCACCTCGTTCCACACAGACGCTTTCAGTCTGTCCTTTTGACAGAATTAGGATTCTTTTTCTAAAGTACAAAAGTTGTCAATATATCGCTGAACGAATTGATGTTATTGGTATCGTATCATCTTGGCTTTACAAATCCAGTATCAGTTGAAACCGCCAGGATTTTCACTTGGATTGAAAACGGCCACCATAGAGGCTTCTTTTTATTACTTTTACCACTTCTGATACTTTTTTTAGATGCAACATCATCCGTCCGATAAAATCCCTGGGAAATATTATTAATTAATGACCCGAGGAAGCCTCTTGGATGAGGAGTGAAACATCTTCAAGTGAAGAAATTCTAGTCCAGTTGCAATGACAAGAAGATTCTGACATTACAAATAATTAATCAATATTAATAATTATTATTAGTAATATTTATTTTCAATAAGAAATTTGGTTCCGTATGATTTCAAAACAGAGATAGTGAAATGTCTTGTATGACCTAATGCAGTGCTGCTCAGGTCATCATGAGAAATAAAAACCAACCCATCTGTTCAGACGCACTTGTTCTCAGGGTATCAAATAAAAACAAGAAGCAAATATGCCATTTAAGGCTGATCAGGTATGTGAAATAATCGAGATGCTTTTAGAAAGTGCCCGTTTACGCAACCGGAAGTGTGTTCCTCACACGAATCGTTTTCATCTCTGAAGTCTTTTTCGCCGTCTGTCTAGTTACCCTTTTCTTCGTTCTTGGCAGGTGGACTCCTTCGGGAAATGTCTGAACAACAAACCTCTGCCTCAAAATCTGGAAGACACGTCCACCGCCACGGGCGAGGAGCCCGGCTTTATGGGTTTTGTCGCTCGCTATAAGTTCCACCTGGCGCTTGAGAACGGCCGATGTCCAGATTACATGACGGAGAAGCTGTGGCGGCCCCTCCATCAGGGCTGCGTGCCCGTGTACAGAGGTTCCTCCAGGGTGGCCGACTGGATGCCCAACAACCACTCTGTGATCATAATAGATGATTTTCCCTCCCCGAAAGCTCTTGCCGACTTCCTCAAGTTCCTGGACGAGAATGACGACGAGTATGCGAAATTTTTGGCGTTCAAAGACCCCGGCCTCGTTACGAACTCCGCTTTACTGGAGGCTCTGGAGACGCGCGAGTGGGGCGTTAATGACATGAGCAAACCCAACTACTTGAACGGGTTCGAGTGCTACGTGTGCGACCAGGAGAACGCACGTCTGGCCGCAGAACGAGGGCACAGAAAGGATACCAAGAAGAACCCACCTCCAACTCCAAAAATGGCCACGAACTCTCACATGGGATGCCCTCTGCCCAGCCCAGGGTACGGAGATGTCCAGGATCTACCTGTAGATGATGGGTGAGTCTCTCGGATTTATTCACCGCACCAGGTGTGAGACTCATTTATGTACTTTAATGCAAATATGAACTTCCCGAGGGGATTAAAAATAGAAAACAAAAAAAAAAAGGCCTTTTTAACCATCTAATTAAGACCCCGTCCCCCATACATTCCCCGTGATGAGCCTAATCTACTTGTGTATCTGCCTGCAGATGGTTGCAAATATGGCCTCAGGATTACTGGCAGAGCCTGGACCAAGCAGAGGGGCTGGAGTCCCTGATAAGACACAATGAGTCAGACCCTTCGCAACTGTGGAAGCACATCCAAAGCATCGCTGTGAGCAGAGCCAGAGGAAAACACTGACATGTGGACTTCACTCGGAAAAAAAACAAAAAACAAAACAGTGGAGCACATCCAGTGGTGCAGGACTGTGCCATAATATGCATCCCTTCTGTTTCAATGATGGAATGAAGGAGAAGTTGCTGGTTCATCGAAGCAGACCTGAACCCGCTCCCCTCTAATGAGCAGTTTGATTGGTTCAGCTGAATGCTGTTCATCTTCAAAAATCGCGAAAGTAAACATTATAACTCACTTCGTCAGGGGTTTTCAATGTCTGAGACGGTGCATCAAAGGAGCCAAATACATCTGGTTCCATTAGGTAAAAATTAAAGTATTACTAACATACAGTTTGAATCAAATCGCAGATATCTATCAGTTTCTGGGTCAAGGGTTCCTAATTTGGCGGTCAGGATATACTGTCGTTGATGTAATCAAATCTTTGATTGCTTAGGAGCTGATATCAGCCGTGATGAAAGATTAAAAAAAAAAACAAACAAACACTGATATCTTAATGTGTTTAAAAAAAGCTGTGCTTGCTGGCACCTGCATTGAGACCTCAAAAAAACACCGTCTCTAGGAATCCCCGTCCTGCCATGTCATTTTGATAACCAGTGTTCTAAGCAGCGGGATGCTCACCAGACCTCCCACACTGAGCACCTCTGGTTTTATGCAAATGCACATACGCTCTCTCGCTGAGCCAACCGAGAGGCCGTCGTTGGCCTCACTCAGCTGTGCCATGTTAACATTAACTGCGTGCCTTCGCAGCTGCTCTCGCGGGAGGCAGAGTCTTCACCGGGCCGGGGCCGAATCAGAGACTTGTCCTCTGTATCGAGGGAGCTCTGCCTAACTGTGTGTAAAGAATATCAAGACAGGAGCCAATGAAATGTCCCAAGATTTTTTTTTTTTCCCCCCCTTACAGTTTCTCTGCAGGTGGCTGCTGGTTGCTAGCAAATATCACAGTTACCGGCACAGCTATTTGAAATAACTATGCAAACAAAGTATTTCGCAGATGAGCATGGAGGAAACGGAGCACCCCTCTCACTGAAGGTGCAATTTAGTTCTTAGGAACAGTTAGCTTAAGAGATATAAGCAATGTGCCAAAATCATCAGTACGTGCAATATTTTTTAACTTTTCTACAAACTATATGTCCTGGAGAGCGCTGCCTGTATGTCATGTACCAGACAGTATAACATTTCTTTTATTTCGCTATGAATGCATTTTTTTTTTTCTATCAAGGAAACAAAAGAGGTAAACATTTTGTAAAAGTCCTTTTTTTTTGTTTGTTTTTTTTTAGCATGATTGTTTGCTATTATCCCACTCACTGTTTGCAGCACATATTAAATGTGACACATCCTTCATATTTTACTGAGCCAGAAACAGCATCCGTCACCATCCAACAGAGTTTGTCAAACACATTCGAGAAACAAGAAATATATAGTTTTTGTAGAAGTCCACCGTGGGTATTACAATTCAGCTACTGTGTACGGGGAAGGCGCAGCGTTCTCTATCTTAAAACGAACTAAATGAAAGACTGGTTTCACACTTGCAAACTCCCAAGCTCCTTCGGTAATCAGTCAAGGGCCTTGGAGTAGCAGCTCTCGCAATGGACTTTCCCACCGTGCAAGAACATGCTGGAGAGAAGGTCTCCCATGAGCTTTCCGCAAACGTCACACTGGAAAATTACAAGAATGTTGTCAGAACATCAACTAATTCTCCACCCACAAAGCCATTGGAAACAATACACACTGTTTAAAAGGCAAACCGAGTTGAGTTGTTTTTTCCTGAATATAGATTATTATTGTGAATCTGTGAATGTGAATTTACCCAGGGAAAATGTTTTCATGAGATCAGCAGAGATACCATAATCATTAGTTATCTAAACACTTTGAGACTTATTTCCCCCGGGTAATCATCGGGGAATTATTGTGTTTTCCATAATAATATTAACAATAACTACCAGTTACACAATATCCAATAGGTGGTTCTGTGGATATATCGCCCAGCCCAAAGCCTGCGCGAACATGAGGTTTTAGTTGAACCTACCATAAACTGTATACTATACTACAAAGGGTATACTGAATTGTCCGCCGCATCTCGGAAATGTCGCCAGTGTCTTGAAGTGACCGATGAGGTCATGTTCAACAATTATACGAAAGTACCTTATCTGACCGTAATGTCTCTTATCTCATGGTTTCTACAAAAAGATCAGAGTGTGATGGAAGTCACATAAATCTGCTTTGGATAATATTTGCCTGCAGTGTCAACATGGCCTATTTCTTTGTGAAGCGCTAACGGAGCCGTAGTAACCTTCAGCAATCAGCCTCGTTTTTACCAATAAATTGCCAGCGGAGGTGTTTCTGAAAGTAGGTGTTGAAATTTTTTAAAAGTATCAGCAGTTTCACTCTAAATGATTGCCCTCCCCCATCTTTAGGTTGCCTGGCAACCAGTTGAGACTTTAACCCAGTCTCTGTGCAACAAATAGTCCAGCTGTTGAGATATGAGTATATTAGTTGAAGTGTCATTTACTAAAGAATGGACAGTAGTCTGTAAACCTGTGACCCCATTTTTAATTCCTCTTTGCTTAAAAACCAAGCATCATCTGTAGACACGAGGTTCTTTTGGAGACGTGATGTCCACATATGTCCGAATTTCCGCAGATCACATAAGGAGGTTAAAATAACCCTCACACAAATTGCATATCTGAAAATGTTCTTTTGAGGTGAAGGTTTGCGGTTTTGTTCATTTTTGTAGGAACTCTCCTTGCATACAAATATGGCAGGAAAAAAAAAAGAAAAAGTGATTAATTCTGCATTATCTGTGCAAAACTTGAGACGAATTACCTTAAAGCAGGCAGGATGGCAGTTGATATTCAGGTGATCAATGGTGATCCTGGCATCATTGCCCACCAGCTGTCCACAGTACGTACAGGTGGATGAAAGCACGGTGCTGGGGAGACACAGCGGAGACGTATCGAGAGGGAGCAGAGTCGGAAAAATAACCAGTAAGCCTCAGACCTGCATACGGCGTTTCATTGGTGTAACACTTCCTTGGTGTATTCTTGTTTTTTTTTAGGATATAAATATAGCTTGAAAACACACAGCCGGGAGAGTGATTTCTGTTAGTGATCAGGGACTTTCATAGCCGGTATAACACCCTCTTTAAATTGATGAAAGAACATCAGACTATAATTCAAGTACAACATTTAAATCAATATGAAACATTAGTTGCTTTTGCTGATTTACCGATTTTAAAGTTAATCAGTTGTGATATGGATATTATCTGGTTGTTCAAAAGCGCCGACATTCATGAAATAGGAATAGATGGTGATAAATCGCTTATAATGAACATTTGGAGAACGTCACGATTCGAGTACACTGAATTAAAATGTAAACCTTGGAACCAACTTTCAAAGTTTTAAGCTAAAATCCTAATCCTCAAAGCCTGTTTCTGTCATATCTATTCGCTAAAGAAGCCGCAATCCAGCAGCGTTTTGTACGAAAAAGGCCCGAGTTTTTGCACAGGTGGACATTTCATGTTGCTGATTAAAAGCAAATCACGACACGGGTTGTCACGGCGACTGGTCACCGAAGGACAAGCTGATATTCAGGATCATATCGCATTGCACGACGCCGCAGATGTCGCGGGTCCGCAGGGAGTCAGGCAGCGAGCAGATTGCGTGCTCGCATGAAAGTCAGGGCGAATGGCTGCGGGCCGTTCATCCACTTCTTTGACAACAACTGAAAGTTCCGGCACTTTTGGCACGGCGGCCAATCGATCGCACCAGAAACCAGATGGAAATCACAGGATTAGCGGCCTTGTGGTGAAAGCAGGGCAAAATTATACCCGCAGAAATTGATAATCTCACTCATTCTTCGCTTTGCATTACCCAGCGGGAGCAAACCCTGAACAGTATCCGCCACTATTATTGTCAGTTTCTGGGAATTCATGTCTCAGGAATGTGGGATTATAGATAAAAAATGACTTTACATTTGAGTGCATCATGAATAATATGGAAATGCCATTTTATTTTACGGATTTAAGTGTTACATTTTGAAGCTATCTGTATATTTATATAGGTTCTGAGTTGTATTTTATACTATGTGGTTACTACAAGATACGCAAACTTGGTGTTTTTCTGAACTTTATACAATGATAACAAAAGCCCGCCATTCAGAAACAGCAGCACAGGAAGTGAAGGTTAACCCTGAATAGAGGAGGTCGCGGGAGTTAAAAGATTTTCTTTTCTGAATGCGTTATTTGTCTATTTATTTCGGCTGCCGTGAAAAAGCGAACACACACACACACA
>CAAKHD010002291.1:21158-32800 GCA_901007705.1 Fistularia tabacaria
CGCTCACCCGTCATATTTCTTCTTCGACGATGACCGTCCGTCCGAGCGCTCGGGACGCCGTCCAAGCTCTGCAGCGGGAGCCCAGTCCAGATAGCGAGGAGCCCCGGGCCGCGGTAACAATCGTGGAGCCGGGCCTCTCCGCCCCGTCCGCAGCCCCGGCCAGCGTCCGGCATTTCCAACTGAATAACTCTATAAAACGGACACCTGCCACAGGAACCCTCATGCATCCAGGGCCAGAGCGGCGAGCACAATCGCCCTGCAGTCACGGCCAGTTGCCCGCTGATATATCAGACGCGATCCCCGAGAAGGAGTTCAGAGCCCCGGCCAAATGTTAAAGTTATTTGTTCTTGTCATTAAACTAAACTTTATTGTGACCCTTTTTCGCTGTTATTGCACTCGAAGCAATTCTCTCCGACTGGACTTTATCATACAGACCGTCCATGAATCTCCGGGGCTTTGCCACTGCACGCCGCTCAGCTATAACTCCTTGTTGCTTTTAAAGTCCACAGCGAGAGAGAGAGAGAGAGAGAGAGAGAGAGAGAGAGAGAGAGAGAGAGAGAGAGGAGAGCAAGAGGAGAGGAGAAAGAGAGATGCAAAAAAATAGAAAATAAAAGATAAACCTTTGAAAAATTCACTGTTCAGATTTGCCGTTTCTCGAGCGGGGACGTTCAGCGGACACAATTAGCCTTCCGTCCGCTCCTCACACCTCGCGGAGAGACCATTCAGCCTCTCTTCAAGGCATCATGATGGAGACGTACAAGCGTTCACCCTCTCATTCGCATGCCGCGTGTGAACAAATAACTCCGCACTCACTCATTCACAAAATCTGGGAGATTGAGAGTCTCCAAGGAACCTTCTTGCTCACCGCTGCGCTCGGGGAAATAACGCATACATCACCAATGGATGACTTGGTTTTGGCTAAGATTTGGGTAACTATCTTTGCGTCACGGCCGGCTGAGCTGTTTTGGTGTTCAGGATGGACGATGACGGTTTTGTTGTTGTGCGTAGAGACGCCGCGTTCATCATCTGCCTGATCCGTAAGCGTTCAGGCCCGGGCGGACGTAGCTTTCGCTTAAAAACAACAGATTCACACGACGAGCGTCGCGTTGATTTTTCGTTTTTAACAGCGGCTGCTAAGGAATTTTGAAAATATATGCTCTCCTCAGTCTGCACACAGCCGGGATCCAAGCCATTAATCAGGGACCACTCAGAGAGCCATTATTATTCTTTTTATTATGGAACTTTACATCAAAGTTTTGGTTTTAGCATTTAAAGCTCATGATAAAAAATGGAAAATATGGATCTCCTTACTGCTGTAATGAAAAGGGTTGTGATCCATGGATGTTTGCCTTGCATCAGTGTGCTTTATCACCGGCGATGAGGGCATCCCTCACTAGCTTTACGCCATTTTCAGAATCTTTCATTACGCGCCTATTTTTCCGGAGGCTCCCGCCTCCGCTGACCCCGCGGCTCCCGCTCGGGGAACGCCGCTGAGATTGATACAATGAAGAAACACCCCGCAATTGTGTTTGTGGCTCATTAAGAGGCTGCAACTGTTACAAAAACATTAACATTTGTGAGGTGCGCCGCAGACAAAAGGTGACTGTTTTTACAGCCTGTGTATATTCTAAAGGTTCTGGAAAAAGGAGAGTATGCAGCCATAGAAAATATAAACTGCAGATAAACGACATGACATAAAACCGCAGCCCGTGTCCCGTCAGGCTCGGCCGGCTTCCCCGGCTCGAGCCGCCTTCATTTTCACCTCTCGTGAACAGAGCTAACATCCTCTTCCCTCTCCGCCGCAGGACGAGGCTGCCTGGGTGTGCTCCAATGAGACGCTCTCGTGCCGGCGCCGCGCAGTTTTCCTAATTGGGGCCGAAGCTGAGCTGCATCGCACGTATAACACTGCACACTGGCGGGACCGGGGGGAAGTGTGTGTTCGCACGACGGGGTCGCTCCTCATTTTCTAAACTCCAGAATCACATCCCCGTCATTAGTCGAGGATGCGGAATTTTGGTTTCATAAATCCTGTCTTTTCATGACGCTCCTTTATTATTTCCGTTCATTTGAACGCATAAAGGGGCGTCTCGATATGTTTTTACGTTTTTTCTGCCTCCATCTTTTGAGTCGTAGAATAAATGCTTTCCAAATGGAAGGATGCACTTCTTTATTTCACGTATTTAACACTTTGGGGAATTTTGGGGTTCCAGCGGCTGCTCAGCAACCCTTCGACAAAACGGGACCTTACGGTTCTTACAACCTGAGCGACGCAAACCCCAAATGCACAGCAAAGTACAAGTAATAGATTACTTTGAATGAGTAACAAACCCAACACCGACTGTTTGATTCCGCTGAAATTTGTTGGAGATTGATATGAAATGGCTCGAGAAGCACTTTGGTGCGCCGCCGTTCTAGAAAGTTCCGTCGTGGCGACCTGGAACGTACCAAGTCATCGACACTCGCGTCGACACATTCATTCTTCCATAACCGGGTCTGGCGGGAGCTGGAGAATGGATGGAGGTCCACGCGCACGCCTTCATAAAAACCCCCTGAAAGCCTCGTCCGGATCTCGCGGTGTGAAAAGAGCGGCGGGTAACCGGTGTCGCTGCGCGTAATGGATCGGTAGGAAAGTTTCCGAGCACCTTTGGGGGTAGGCCATTATGCAAAAGGAACCTGCGCCCCGTCCCTCAGCTGCCAAAGACAAAGAACACACGCAGAGGCCCTGATTGCTTCTGGAGAACCCCCCCGCCGCCGCCGCCGCCGCCGCCGCCATGACGGATTCCGGTATTTTGACTGTTAATATGTTTGAATGAAAATTATTTATACATTTCGGCGAGGTTGAGCGGCTCTCCCCGTGATTACTGCCTCCGAAAATGAGAGCGGAGGAGCAGGAAATTTCCATGTCACAGAAGCCTGATGTATACCCAGATTACGGGCTGATTGCGGCTCAGATGAGCAGCGCGCCGAATCGTTTGCCCGCGTCTGTGACAACTCCCCGGCCCTGACAAGGCCTCTTAGTTTCTCCAGTTATTGATGCATTCTGCATAAATGCAATTCTTTGATGGCGTCTGCCGGTATGAAGGGGAGGCTGCTGGTGGTGTGTGTGTGTGTGTGTCTGTGTGTGTGTGTGTGTGTGTGTGTGCATCGGGGGGGAGGGGGAGGGGGGGGGGCAAGGTATTTAATACACTCAGAGGCAGGCAGGCGAACAGCAAGGAGAGCATTCTGAATGTGTTCTTATCCAGCGTCTTACAGGAGAACTGATCAAAAGCGAATCGTGTTCCGGGGTATATCTGCATGCCGGATGATGACTTTTTCGCCGCTGACATGAAGGATGAAGCGCGGAGGAGGAGGCGAGGAGACGAGAGAGGGATTCCTGATGAGGAGACGGAGGGGAGGTCATTAAAAGGAAGGCGCAGGGGATGGGGGGTTCGGAGGGGGCCGACGCCGATTTGGGAGTTTTTGTCACGACTCTGATGCGCTTGTGAAAAACCCCCTCCGATGAAGCGAAACCGCTTTCAAAGTTTTAGTTGTTTACAGAAAGCGCTGCTACTTTGCTCCACGCTGATCATTTCACAATAAACCGCCGGCGCCCACCCAAGAGCCTCTATCGAGCAGGGGCTCGGCAAATTCGCTCAAACAAAACAAATTCAAAAAGAGCGAGTAAAGTCGTATCGATCTGGCCGTCTCTCAATAACGACATAAACCAGCTGAGCGGACGCGATCGAGCAGGCTTCGCTCCTACATCTCAGAAATATTACCCATCTCATTATCCTTTCACATGTTTTGCTTTTATGACAACGGCCTATTGATTCCCCCGCTCGTGACACAGTAAGATTTGGGATTTGTGCGTTTCTGTTCCCCGAGACTGAGATAACATGTGCGCAAAGCTGTGACGCCATAATCTAATATTTCATACACGATTTGAGCTGATTCAATGTTCACTGGCTCCGGATTCAAGCGATTCCAGTTATTAAAGACTCGTTTCCCCGGTTCCGTATGTGCTTTGCTTACCATTGTCGTCGTCGTCGTCGTTTTCAATTGAATGCAGCCGGAACGCAATCCTCAAATCTGGAGATCAGACTAGAAAATCTAAAATAACAACGACCTGACCGGACAGCGTTCATGTATAATTGCAGTGAACTGGTGTTTTTCCCGTGTGCTGATGTGATGCTAGCGCCTTATCCCGCTACTCCAATGAATGCACTCAAATACACACTTCCTCATGCGTTGTCTTTTTAAAATCAACAGTCACACAAAGAAAATAAACAAAACGGCTCCAGCTCCTTGGAATAACATTTTTCTGCTTTGCATCTTTGCACACCATTTCTCAGTTGCTATTTAATATATGTATAATTTTATCTGAACGGCCGTGTTTGAATGCTCGCTATCATTATCGATCACTGTCGAGGTATGCGTGAATAAATGCTGCTTACGAACGGCAGCGATAATCTATTTTGGGAGTTTTTTCATTTTTTCAATACCGCATCGAATGGAGGGGGGATCCAAATGTTAATTAAAGAATAAGCAGTCGTCAACGCTGCTGTTTCATTACATTTGTACCGATTAACCAGATCATTAGCTATGCTTCAACAAGACGAGCCGTTTTATTTTACAAAGAGGAAACAAAAGCATTGAAATGTTCCTTGAAATGTTCCAATGTTAGCAGCAACAAAACACAGGAGGGTAGAGTTACACTGGATATTGTTAATCACTGATGGTGAGATCATTATGGAATCAAACAACTGCTAAATATCGACAGGCGCACTGTGTGTTTGTGTGTGTGTGTGTGTGTGTGTGTGTGTGTGTGTGTTCAGCCTGGAGATGTCATTTTTAAAGTTGGCCATGTTCTCGCGTTCCATACAAGCACGGCTTTAACCCTTTTAAAGGTAAAAGTGCAGCCGCAAAATACCCAAAGCCACTATTTTCAATATATTTACACATACATACATATATGTATGTATATATATTGGAAAAAAAATCATTATCAAACAGTAACAGGAGCTTTAGGAGGGCCCTCCAATACCCGCCTCCCGGCTCCAATACATAAAAGTGATTGATAGATCCACTTACAGCACAACAATCCCCGGAGAACAATTACTAGCACGCTGCTAATTCTACAACCATGGTACTTGATCACGGCGTGCATCCACCTCCTCCATCCTCCACCTCCTCCGTCCTCCTCCATCCAGCCCTGGACGGCATTCAAAAGAAACTTTCGGCTGAAGAAAAGACGGGTGGAAACACGCAATGACCTCCCCCCCCCGCAGCCGGCATGAAAGTGCTATCGCGAGGAAAATGTAGCGGTGGTTTTTTTGCAATAAAATGGAATAAGCATTAACACACACACACACACACACACACACACACACACACACACACACACACACAGACACTCACACACGCACGCACACATTTAGCCGGAGCCCTCAGGCGGGAGTTCTGCCGTGCACGTCTCCGTCCCTCTCTTTTGGAACCTGATTTGAATACGCGCCTTGTTTTATAGAGGAAGGTAATTGGAAGCGGGTGATTTACTGCAGTGTATACAGGGACTGCATCCAAGAAAATATCTGGGAGCAGGGGGATAATCACGTCGTCGCCTGCCACTGCATTTATCTGGACACAGGTATATTTTAACCACCAGGTGTTGACAGTGTTGACTATTAGCCGGCAAATAAATTATTCAACACTTACAAGAGGGTGAAATTGGAAAACTCTCCCTCCGCGCTGCTCCGACGGGACAAAGCGGCGCGGAAAGAAAAGAGGCAGTCATTTTTTCTTCAATTACAAAAGGCAAATATTTATTATTTATAAGTACTTGCCTTGTATGGGCTTAAATGTTATTTATGAACCTGTTGCATAGTGATTTCCAATGTAACTCATTATTTTTAGCTGGAGGGTGTTGTAAAGGAGCAAGGATATATTTAATGACACTCTGCTAGTCGGTGCAATTACACTGTAATCATTATGTAAAATGTCCTATTAATTAAACCAATTTCTGCCAGGGGAACCTTCCTTTCTGCAGGGCCTGGGCCTCATCCCTCAGCTGCCTTGCTGCTCCTTGTTTTTCACCGGGCCCCTATTATGTTGTGTCTTCGCCGCATACATATTTATAAAAGAGATTTTCATTATCCCCCAGATTCGGAACCACTTTCAGATTAAAACAGAACGTGCCGCTGAGGTTTGAAAGGCAATTAGGTTTCCTCACAATCATCAAAAAAAAAAACAGAAAAAAAAAAAAAAAAAGGCTTCAGCCTCTGGATCATCGCTTCTGGGCTCGGCCCATTAACTTGAGAAGTTGCCCCCGTTTTTTGGAGATGAAATATTGAGCCATACTTCAATAACAATCTCGTGTTTGTATTATGGGATGCTCAATGTTGGATTGGCGGCGGATACATCTTAACCAGGGGCTGCCGGCGCTCTGCTCTCCTTACGTGAATCAAGTGATGCGAGCAGCTTGGCCGACCGCTTTTAAAACCCTTGTCTCTTTTTTTAAACATCTTAGTTTTCCATTATCCCTTGAAAAAAATACAAATGTATCTGTTTGCTAATTTCACCGAGACACGACGTTTGGATTTCTGTGTTTTTTCAAGAGACTGCCTCCCTGATGGGACCTCCAAATATACAAGATAAGATAATACTTTATTGATCCCCACGGGGGAAATTCTGTTGTCACAGCAGCGCAACAATGACAATATCAATAAATCTGAGTATAAATATAAATAAGAGGGACAATTAAAAGATAGTATCTAAAATAAAAAAAAACATTAAGAAAAGAAGAGGCATCAAGGTGAACAACAACAGGGAAAAAATAGACAGTGGAATGAAAAAAAATCAATCGATAAAAATCAATCGATAAATAGATAAACAGCAGGGGTGAGAATAGACAACCAAAAACGACCACAACAAGGGCAAGAATATCAAGAATATCATTCCAAATGCAGACATGTCTAATTATTTCCGTCTGGCTCTCCCAGCGTGCAGGGGACTGATTTGTGTAGGCGATATTCCAGACGTTTAAAAGTCCATACGTGCACATTGATCAAGTGATACGAACAGGGGTTTTCAGACGGCGTTTGCGTCGACAGATGGAGCCGCGCTCATGAATGTTATGTCGAAAGCCTACGTGACGTGTTATTCTCTTTAAACCCTTCCCTTTAAGAAAATATCGCCGCTGGAAATCGTTCCACCAGAGAGGGGCTGACCCGGGCTTTTTTTTTTCCTTTCTTTCTATCTGCTGTCCTGGCAGTACTGGGGTGGGTGTCGGGACCGAGGGGTCATTGGCACTTCCAATGCTCTTCAGACACAATCTGTTTTCTTTACGTCCTGGCACAAAGGAAACGATTAAGAAAACAATTCAATAGAGAGGGAGAACACACACGCACATCTACATTGCAAATGCAGACAACTGGGGCGCTTGCTATTCAGGCAGCATAGGTCGGGGTGGTACTCTGTGAGAGTGCTTATACAAGAGGTCCTCCTCTGAATACAATAGCGAGGCATAATTCTATCAAGTGGATTAGGAGGCTTTAAGTGCAAAACAATACAAACGACTCATTAGGGCGAGCTTTTTGCTGCGCCGAGTCAAATGTTGCAACATTCCGGGCCGACGAGATCCATGGAGACGGTGTTCTCTGACAAGATGCCGACAAAAGAAACCGCAGGACGAAAAGGAAACGTTCGTTTTTGAATGACAACACTGGCAAGGTTAGGAGGCGTCTCTGGCTTAAACTCACGGTTTCGGCATCAAGTTGGCGGCAGGTTGACCAGCGAAAGCCTGATCCTGCACCACAAGATTTATGGTGATGAGACATGAAGCTCCCGCCAGCTCCTCCTGCAGCAATTAGCTTGAAGAGGCTAGTGTTGGATTCTCGGCACAAAACCCGCAGTCGTAGCGATGGACTCAAACTTGGTGACGGATGTCAGCAGCTACGCTATTTCTGCTTGTCAGTTTCGCAACGGCAGCTGTAAAATCACGGCGAAACAACACCCCGACATTACGCTGCAACCGGAACAACGTTCAACATTCACGTCTGCACAGAGAGGATTGAGAAAAATACCGACTTCATATCTCCGAGCGCAATGTTTACTGTTTAATGTAATTTTAGATTTAGACTGGACAACTTTCTTGCCATCACACATCTCCAAGAACAGAGGAATGAAAAGCAGTTAGGGTTTGCATCTAACCAGAAGTGCGAAAAAAGCCGCAGGTGCAGATCTAATAAATAAATGAACAGTATGAACATGGTATTTATGTCCATAAATTACAAGTGATATTCAGACAGGGTACTATGAACATATGACAAAGACGTGTGCATAAAATGTGACAATGAAGCTCCTGCATGTGTTTGGACTGTGGCGGAACCCAGAGAACCCGGAGGAACCCCAAGCAGACACGGGGAGAACGTGGAGACTCAAACCAGGGACCCTCTGGCTGTGAGGGGGACCTGCTAACCGCTGCATCAATGCTGCCTCTCGGCTCACATCGGCTGCTGTTCAGTCATTTACTTCTCCATTGAAGGTCTAGTGGATCTGAGGTCAGCTACTTTGATCTGAGGCCGCTCCGACCATTTGTTTAATTGTTGCTTTTTGCAGATTTCAGGGGTTGATTCTTGTTTCCACAGATTTTTTCATAACAACATTTCAGCTATGTTTTTTTAGTCACTGGTGAAAATTCAATTTAAAATCTCATTTACAGTGAATTCAATAAATTCCCAGAGGGAAGAACACTTTCATGGATTGCAACTTTAGATAGACATCGATGGATCCACGGCGGTGCCGCGGTCAGAGGAGATTTGTCAAGCATCAGTTCTACCCGGCGCTGCTGAAAAGACGGTCTTCATCTCACACGGTCTCTAAAATCCCGAGCAGATGGCACCAATCGTTCTCAAATCATAACTGGCGAGCTGAGCTCTTCCCCGCACTTTTCCAATCGTGAAGTTGTTCCAGATAACTATCTCTGTGTGTCTGCCATGTTTGGCAAGCTGCGTGCACAATGTCCACCCTCTTATCCAGAGTGAGGACGCAAAGCTTCTTGCGCGAGCGTGACTAAAGTGCTGACGGTGTGAGCAGCTTACAAGGAAGAGACGGTCACTTCAACACCTGCGGCCAGAAAGAGAAGACGGCGCACGATAATGCCGATGACGCTTCGGCAGGAGTGCGCGCGGAGGTGGCGGCGATAAACATTTGCGATGGATTAAGGTCAAGTCACACCAGGGATATATGTGTTGAGAAACCGCGAAACGTGTTTTCACACTTTAATACTCCAGCGAGTTCACGCATATTCGTTGACATGCAATCGGGAGTGCAAACGTGCGGCCACGCAGTCACATATTTTCAATCTGCCAGACGTCGGCGGGTTAAGATTATTAGCGCGCGGGCGTCGGGTGGCACCACCATTCTTATCCCAGGTACGAATTACGATATTTGCACTGTGTGCTTTGTTTGCTGCCGGCAGACGGATGGCCGCGTTGCCTTTTAATCCATTATGCTGCGGTGCGGTGTCAAATTAAGCCGCTTCATTAATACACTATCCGCCAGCGAGAACGGAGAATGAAAATGGAGTGAAAAAAAAAAAAGAGCGGCAAGGGGAGGAGGGCGCTACTGTACATCAGGGAGAAATCATTATTATTCTGTCTCTGAAATGAGAGCAAATTATAAGAACACACACCTTCTTCATCTGTTTAGATAAGTGGGGGGCCGGCGACTGATGGATGACGGTGTTTACAAATGAGGGCGATAATGTTAAACGGGAAGCATTTCCCAACAATGATGCTGTGGCTGGTCACACACACACACACACACACACACACACACACACACACACACACACACATGCACGCGATGAGGAGGCAGACTGATGATAACAGTCCCCTGGCTAGCGGATTAGGCAATCTTCCCAACCGCCGGCAGATTGATAGAGTCACAGCTCACAGATGCAATTGCAACGGGGAGGAATAAAGTTTGGCCTGCTGGTATCATCTGTGCTTACTGCCGGCTTGGTATGAATCTCTGAGGAAGGACGGCCCGCGAGGGAGACAAAGCACCGGGATTCTCCAACGCCCCGCCACCCCACCCCACCCCACCCCACCCCAGCGCTCCGACAGCTTTGCACAGCCGCCGTCACACCGTGAATGCCACACAATACCCGCTGCCATTATAACTGATGATTTATCATTTTGCAACATATTCATATTCATACTCGCCGATGCATTTCTGCATTTTCAAGCTGTTTGCTAAGGATGGGAAAACACCTGTGCGTTTACGATTAGCAAACATTGAACTGATAGGTCAATAAGTACAATAATTATTTAATAATACATTTTATTTAAGGCGCCTTACTCGACACTCAAGGACACTGTCCAGACACATACTTTAAAAACAGCTTTAAAAGACACAATGAAAATAAAAACATTAAAAGTGGCAGTGCTCATAAATATATATATATATATATAAAGCTATTGTATCAGTTGACAGCAAGATAACGCAGACACTGACAACAAAATAAATACTAATTTATAGAAAATGTGTATTTTTTTCATTTACAAGCTCTGGGTTACGATGAGCTTTCGGTAAAATTGCAAGTTTACTACTTTACTAACTTTGATTTATTTAATGAATGACTTGGTGAATAAATGATACCAAACAAATACACAATGTTATATTCATGGCACGTTAAGCCACTAGAATTAAAGTAAATATGCAAAGGTATTACCGTATAATTTTAGAGCACAATAAATGTGGAGGGAACAAAGAAACAAAAAGCATGAAGGGAAACGATCGGAAATAACAAATTCTATTCTTTACTTGCAAATTCATCTCTCATATTTACCGCGACTTAATGAAGAGTAAATACAAACGAGAGAATCAATTACCACACGCCTTTGTTGACTTGGTTTCGCGTTTGCTCGGAATCGGGGCGCGATTCCACGAAATCCAACGCGAACGTTTCAAAACGGAAAATGAAAAATGACGGTCACTGCGTTCCGTCGCGTCCTCGCAAATTTGTTTTTTAAGGCTCGGCGTGTGAAAACGTAGCCCGGCGACGCGGTTCTAGCGGCTCCCAAACACATCCCCACGTACGTTTCACGGCACACATAGTTTTATCAACAGCAAGCGCCGAGGTGAATGAATGGACCGAGTCAGTCAAGAGCAATTGCCGGCGGAGAGGTTAAATGTCTGCATTAGAATGTGTTTGGCCCCCCGAGCATGTTAAGGAGTCCTTCCTCGTGGATGTCCCATAATTCCACAGGCCTGTACCATGTCATCTTTCTCCGGGGTGTCACAGGAAATAGACTGATGAATCACTTCCTCGTGTCACAGCGGTGGACTGGTGACAATCAGCGAAATGATAGTGTCTGCCTGCCTACACATATCTGTAATTGATAGCCCAAACCTCCGACGCTCGCCTCTCTCCACTACCTATGATGGAACATTGGATTGAAATCACTCTGGATGAGGAGGGGTCCGGGCCATTTGTTATTTACTTCCCCGCTCGCTTCTTTACAAGACCCCCCCCCCCCCCCCCCCCCCCCCCCCCCCGGGGTTTTTGCCACAAGAACACAATTTGGTAATAAGAAGGTTTGGGGGGATGGGAAAAAAAAAGGGGGGGGGGGGTGGGGGGGGGGGTGGGAGGCCGGAAGGTG
>CAAKHD010002291.1:57074-79068 GCA_901007705.1 Fistularia tabacaria
TATTTATGACCCTGGGGGGCGCTAAGGAGGGCAGTGATAAAGCAGAGCCCCCGAGGGTCATAAATACCATAAGGCCTACAGCATATTACCCAGTGCCAGGCCAATCTCTGTTCATTACCGCGCCACGCTACTCAGCACTTCATTTAAAACTCACATTCCTCTAATTAACACAGTCTGCTGGGTACAGATGAGCCAGTACAGAGGCCTGTCTGTCCGCTCCTTACTTTTACTACTCGCTCACTTATTCCTCATTGTCATCACATTTTTTCGGGGGCCCTTTGATTTCCAGCTTTGACAAAGAGCAAGGGGAGCGCAACATGAAATGAAAGCACCGCCATGTTATTTTTACATACTTTCACGAAGTGTAATTACACTTCAGACGCATGTTTTGGTCTTGTGATGGCTAATAAAGGAGTACAAGGAAGCATGGTTGCATTAGAATCTGAGGAAACAGTTTGTGCTGCAAATTGGATGTTGCGGACGCTTATTAATTTATCATATCAACCAATTACCCTGCGACTGTACTTGTCCTCCAGAGAATAGGCTCCATTAAGCTACAAGGCAAAAGTATTTAAAGACAGAGACGAGCATTGATTTCTCTTCAGCTCTTCGCAAATGCTTACATTAAGGGTCGCTGGGTGCTTTTTCATGCAAAATGCTACCCGGCGAAAGTGACACAGAATGATGCAAATGATGGATGCGCCGAGCGGAGATGGAATTTAGATTTCGTTTTTATAATGTCCTCTGTATTTGTAAGGCACAGGTAAAAGCGGCCATTCATCTGAGCCCATATTGGTTTCACGATGCATCGCCCGGCGTTATTAAAGGAGTCTTCTGCAGCTCAAAGTAAATGATTCTGCTTCCTTCACAGCCGCTTATGTGAATCAGATGATGCGTCAACTGATAGGTTTGTAATGGACTTTTCCTGTTCATTAACTGAGTTATAGCACTGGGATTTTATGCTTTGTGGTTCTAAATTGAATAAAGCATCTCCGATGTTTAAAGTAATATTAATATTTTCAAAATCAATGTTAGTAAAATTTTATGTACACAGTTGTATTTGTTGATGGCCAGCCACTGCAAATAAAGATAAGATTTACGAAGGACAGGGTCTCCTCTCTCCGTACGATTATGACAAGTGAAACACAGACCGTAAAAAAACTTTAATTAAAATTTTAATTAACACCGGTAATCAATAGGGTGTAACATAACATCTCACATATTTTCAGTGGCACGGAGGAAAATGTAATCAAACAAATACAGAGGGACCAAATATGATGATTTTATAGGCTAATAAGCCCGACGTAAGTGAAGGGGGACGAGTGGGAAATGTCACAGGCTATTTTGCATTTTTCCTCCTGATGTGTGCGGCGTTGAAGCTGGGAATTAATTATTTTCTTATGGTGATTGTTTCTCAGGAGGGTATGAGCTCTATGAAAGTATTCCCCTCTTGACCTCAATCTCCCTCAACATTAAAGATACAACCGTCATTCATATCATTTCAAAGCCTAGACATCTGGGAATGCAGATTTAACAAACTGACCGGCTTTTCTTCATATAAGGCTGACCTAAAAGGTCAATAAAACTGGCTGGCCGGTTTATCAGCCGGGCTCTCGGGGTTAAGACTTTTGACTCCCCCTTCTTAACCATTGACTCACTGGAAAAGGGCACAGAATCATGATCTTGTGGCTGGTCCGGCTGGACGTCACAATATGATTTGACCAACGGGATGAAAGAATTTGGCCGGATGTCACTTCTTGTATGTCGTGTTGTTAATATACACACGTACCTTAACAGACGGGCTATTTTGAAACCCGCCTGTATGCCATGTCGCCTTCAGGAAAAAAAGTCTTTTCGAGTCGGTGTGCTACCCATCACAGTGCAGTTACCCGTTTAGGCACCTATTTCAACTCAACATTTCTGCTGGGGGTTCCTCTGTATGTGCAAGGACCAGCTGAACCTGCTGGACGCCGACCAGACAAGTGAAACTGGGCGCAGAGCATTCACCGCAGTCTGCGCCGTAGAGCTCAAGAGTAGCGCTGCTTCGGCAGGCCCGGGGTCCTCGACAGGAACTCGTGGTGACCCGCGACGTCAAAAATTCACAAAAAAACAAACAAAAACAAAAAAAGAAATCCAGAGACATTTGTGTTTGACAGTGCTTGCTTTTGACGAAGGAGCGAGTAACCAAAAAGCAGGGGAGTCTCAGGTGAACAGCGGCTCTGCTCGGGGAAAAACTAACCCCAGCAGCATGAATCATACGCGACGAGGAAGGGAGGAAAATGCGAAATCACCGAAAGCAAAAATAAAAAGTATATTACCATACAGCGAGGTTCCCGCTCTTAAAGCAGCGGGCCCATGCATTCAGGGATTTAAATATTTTCACTGAGAGTAGGTTCTTTAATGAACTAATGAATGGACACGCAGCTTTCTGGGACACAGTAGGTCAATACTGAGTTGAAAGCAATACTGAAGCGAAATTGAGGGAAGCACGGGAAGGAAAGGCAAGGAAAAACAGCTCGTAAGAGGGAGAGAGAGGGTATTAGTGTAATAGTCCTAGAAGATTGTCTACCACTCTCATCCTTCCTGCCGCTTCTTACTTTTCTTTTTTTGCAGAAGTAATCTCCGCCACATTGTGATAAAGGCGTACCCCAGCTCAGCCAAACAATAAATAAACTGGATTGGCCGCAAAATGTGAAGTGCATAAAAGGCAATAAAGCAAATTTCCATCATTGCTCCACGGGCTTTTTTACTTTGCTGCAGAGGCTGGGATCATTCGTCAGGCCGGGGATTATCAGGACCGCGAGCGGGGGCTTCAATGATTTACATTTGCTCTCCCGAAAACTGGGATTATAGCTCGGTCTGAACATTCGGTATATTAACGTCAATTACCCCGAAATCATGATGTAAAATTGAAAATGGTCTCCTTGAAAGCTTGAAATAAAACCTTGTGTTAACATGTAAAGCAGAAGGAGATCCTCTTCAAATTACTGCTTAGCATCTAAAAGCTGTTTTTTTTTCCCCCGATACAATTTCCTTGCTGCTGTTATTTGCGTATAAACAAAAGGCCTTGCAGACGGAAAAAAAATTGAATAAGTACAATTAATGTAATGTCTCCTTCAATAATATCACAAGACAGTACATTAATGGATCACCATTATGTGACTAGCAGTGCGCGATGTACTAAACGTATTATAAACAGAGCCAGTGATTAAATAATATACTTACCATGTTGTTATATGATACCATGTCTTTAGCAATTTCGAATAGCTAGTAAAAACCTTGACCACACACACACACACACACACACACACTCACACACAAACACACACAATATCGTCCCATGATGCACAGAAAGTGAAAATGTTGTAGTCATAATGTTTTTAGCTCCTTTCTTCATGTCTCAGAACAAATTGAGAAAAACTGCCAAACCTGACTAACCTTGACCACACACACACACGCACACACACACACACACACACACACACACACACACACACACACACACACACACACACATTCAGTGTTTTGTTTATTTTTTTCAGCGAGGTTTCGCGCATTTATAGGAATTTGTGGCTCGTATGTCAAGACACTTTCAGTTTACTTGTATTTCTGTACAATTCTGTAACCTTTAGCCCATCTTCCAGCTGTGTTGTCTCAGTGGGCAGGCGTGTGAAGGTATGTGTCGGGATGAGTGTCAGGGCTGAGCACAGACAGTCCGCTATCTGCGAGTGTGTACGCTGCGTAAGTATGTGTGTGTGTGTGTGCGCGCCTCAGACAGTGATAAAAGGCCCTGCTCTCCAGACCTCAGAGTAACCCGGTGATGACAAATAGTTTTCCTCTCTCTTCCTCTCATCACTGCCCTCACCCCTAACTGCGAATTTCATCTGCAAACAACTCGATTCGATGGGCAAATGTTTGCTCAGCTCCGAAAGGGTGTTTAGGCTGAATACTTTTTAAGTATATGTTTGCACAGTTGTTTCTGCTTTCTGTTTTATTTCTTTAACTCCCCACTTCTCAGCCCCCGGTCCCCTATCCTTGGGGATTAAAAAAGAAAAAAGGCAAAAAGTAATTAAAATTTTCCCTCTCGGGATACTTCAAGGCCATAATGAAAAAGCAGCAGCTCTATTTTAGGAGTTTAGTCTCTGCGAGGGGAGCAAAGTGTCTTTTCCTAGCCCATTCTTACAGCCCAGTATAGAGCACAGATGGTGTAACTCTCTGTGGAAAAACAGACTTCTGTGGTGCCAATGTTACTGCCTCGCTTTCCAGTGAAGAGGGTTTTTACTGCGCCGGCCTAATAAATATTCAGGATGAACTCATTGAAATGATGCAAACACAAATTAGATGTATTTAATGAGCACTTTGTCCATTGGGGGAGTTTCAGTAGGGCATCACTGAGGTATGAATGGAAACAACAGAGCAGAACAATTGCACAGTCTCTCCATCTTTCTATCTCTCTTGTGTCTTTACTGTCTCTTTTCCATACACTCATTCACACACACACACACACACACACACACACACACACGCACGCACACACACACGCACGCACGCACGCACGCACGCACGCACGCACACACGCACGCACGCCCAAAGAAAAAAAAACACCTTATATTTTCTGTCAGCAAGATTGTGCATACCCCCAACCTTCACATTATTTATTGCTGTGCGTCTGCAGAGTGTTTGGCGCAAAAGTGTCACTAAATCTCAGCCCTCAAAGTCAAACGTCAGGTAAACCACAGAGAAATAATGTTTATTTTCTCTCTGCCATGGTCCTGTTCATAACCATGCTGTCAGCACACCAGGTGCTCATATATCTCCTAACATCCCCTTTTGATCTCTGCAAGTAGCCTTTGAGAAGTGACCGGAAAGAACATAACAGCTGTGCCCTGCAAAGCAAGTACACAACATGTAAAACACACGATTCATCAGGTCGCTTCGTATCCACAGACCGTCAGAGGTGAATTTTGGCCTCAGAAATGTTGCGGAGTTTTGTGGTTAGTTCAAAGTTAACAAAAATCAATCTTAACTAGCTTGTGGTTTTGAAGAACTTGAACAAAGAGAGTGCAGGAACCAAAGGACAAAGTGAAACACTGGAGATCACATTATGTTTTGTTCGAGCAAACGAAAGAGTGGTTCCCATTCTCGATGTTTCACAAGCTGGATATTCTTTCTGTCTTCGTTATGCTTAGTTGGCATCTCTTGTATGGATGACGCTCCCTCGTACTGCGGCTTGTAAAAGACACTGATCTGAGAGGCTGGATATTTTTGCTTTGCAGCCGGAGGGTCAAAGGGAATATTCCGGTAGGAAATATTTGATAATCTAAACGGGAGTAAGTGCAGGGTTAATATGCAAATTGGCACAAGAGAGACGTCTTTTGTTCTGCAAAAATTAATGGCAATTACAAAATAAACATGCTGTTTTCTACTAAATCGTTTTTTTTTTCCAAATAATTTAGTCACACATTTGTTTTTTAATGCTTAGTTGTGAAAAATGTACAAAATTATTATCCTGCACCCTAGCGAGTGAGTAGGACTTTGTCATGCAACCAACAAGGCACTGATGCAGAGCGCAGACTATGCGGATATTGTCGAATACTCACTTCTGTTGTGCATGAAAATGTATGCATTGTGTGAATGTTATTGCTGTTTTCCAATACGTATTTTTCCATGCATCAACATTATGAGAAAGCGAAACCTTTAAAAGTAATGTTATGATCCCTTTATGGTCATTAAGACACGTCAGATACGCATGTCGTATCAATAGGTCAGTATTTGTGTGTTTGTGGTGCGGACTGTGTTGAAAAGTCATGCATACGAGTGCCTTGTTTTTGAGCCGTATCCGTTTTCTGTGTTTTACGGACACAGAAGAAATATGGGTTTTACTTTCAGAGCACCGCAACCATTCTCTGGCTTTCTTAATAACGATGATTTTACCCGCCGAACCAACACATCCTATCCTCCCTCCTGACGAACCCTCACAACCCAAACATGGTCTGCTCCATTATACTCAACTCCTGCATCATAAATGGAATCACGCAAGCGCATGAAAGCGCAAGGGAGCACAACAGCCACACGGAGGAAGGTGGTGAAAAGAAAGAGGGACTGACAGAGGCGAGTTGGTGGATGCAATCGTAGCCCTCCCTCCACCGTCATGGATAGTTGTTCCCACTCTTCAAGATTCACAATGAGGCATTCTCTAATAACAAATCATTTCTTTCGGAGTATACTTTTTAATCTGGCTGTGCTTGACAGGGCCCATCCTTTCCGCTGAGGGAGAAGACTACTTAGAGGCCAGGCCAATAAGGCCCAGCAGCCCTGTGGCCTGACTGGGGTGATTTGTCAGGTCCCTCTGCCGCGCCTGTGGTGGTCATACCAATGGATTTATCCCAAGGTAAATGGAGATAGCCCTAGCTGGCCGCAGGTCCGGCACTCTGATTACAAAACCTCTCCTCCGGTTGCATTGATAGATGTTGCTTGTGTTTATCTATTTACAATGCCACTAAATCTGTGAATGCAACGTAACACGGGGGAGAAGGGCTACAACTCTGGGGGGGGCTGAGTGAGAGGGGGAGCAAGTCCTGCATACTTTGATTTATGCTATGCTATGCAGAGCAATAGAGAGATACAACAGATGAAGGGTCTGGGATGAAACAGCTAGGTAGGGCGGAGGTTGTGATTTTGCATTGGGGTCAGAAAGGTGCTAGAATGAATCTCATGTATTTTCCCCACACCAGGTGCTGTCCGCCACGCAATAAGAATAACAAACACACAGAAAAAGGAATGAGGCGAGCGTTTCGGGAGCACACAGGAAAGTACAATGTACTTTCAGGACTCCAAGGTAAAAGCCAGTTGGAAATGCACATGGCAAACGGCCATCCAGCATCAATGGTAAAGAGTAATCCCAGCCAGAAACAATCACTGGGACACATCTGGTTCAGACAGCCTCCTCCATCCTATCTCCATCCAGCTGTCCGAAACCACCTCTGCTCCACAGCCATGTACCAAAGACCGTTTTATGGTTTATGTCTGTGATAAAAAACAAACTGATTAAAAAAAAAAAATCTCCTTTCGATTGCTTGCAATGGCTCTTTCTGGTGAAGCTTTGGACATGATTTTATTTCGGGAGAGAACGCTGAACATCATTAATCCGATATTATCTGAGTTGAATGAGCAAGACAGGAACCAAAAAAGAAACATGGTTTACGTGTAACTGTTCGCATGTATCTGTGTTTGGCTTTATCCTTCTCCATGGTAATATCTTACACTGTCATTTTCCTTGTACGTGCTCAAAAAAATCAGCGTTTACACAGACGCTGATGATTCTGGAATATATACCTACTGATAGACATTTGCTCATCTCTATCAGATGAAGCAGGCTTGTGCACCATCTGGTAGCGTGACTAGCAGAGGACGACGAGGTTCCCTCAAACGTAAACCTCTAGTTCAACGGTAGATCTCTGATCACTTGTGAAAAATAAACAAATTAATAATCATAACAAAAAATAATCAGGTGTTCACATCCTGACCCAACTGAAGACCTCGAAATCCTTAACTAACGGCTAAATCAGCTTATTCGACGATGCCAACGCCAACTTCTAAACATATTTATCCAAGGAAAATGAATTTGGGAAAAAAATACCACAATGTCCCAGTCTCCCCTCAGATCCACGCATGCAAACAACATTTCTTTTGCAAGAAGTGGTAAAGCAAGGCTGCACCTCTGGCCCTTGTGATCTATAGTCTCTAACTGGCACACTTGTTTTCTTGAAGTCTCTCAAGGTTATGTAAGGGTAGGAACCAGAACAGCTCCGCCTTGATAGCAATCCAAATATCATCAACCATCTTCTGACGAAGACCAAAGTCAGCAACATTCAGTATCCCTGGCCGACACAGTCTGGTGGGGTAAAAAATCCACAACTTTTGTCCCTGCAGGTTTGGAAAAATTGCTGAAGAAGTGTGTAAAAACACAAACACTGCCTCATGTTGAAACAAGGCAGTTAAAGTACATTCATGGCAAGCGGACTCCAATTGCATATTTCATTACCTTGCGGTTTCGGAGCATTTTACACCGGATTGCATTCATCCATTCACACACAAACTCACACACACCAGCTGAGCAGCAACGCATGCAAAGCGCCAACCAGGCCATCAGGAGCGTCTTGCCAAAGGACAATCGGGCATGCAGACAGGAGGAGCAGGGGATTGAACCGCCAACCTTCCGCAATACCAACGTTGACACAGACGCCCCTCAATGCATACTTTTGAGACAATATGATCAATAGGAAAACAATAATTGCTTTCCAAACACCACAGATGATCAGGGATTCCGCTTGGAAGAGCTCTGGAGTAAATTCACAGGAAGGGGTTATTTCAGAGGAGCACTGCAAACGTTCAGAACCGAAAACATACACATCATGTTCATTTTCGCTTATGTTTCTGTGAAATGTGATTACTCACGTGTATGAAATCCTGCCAAATAGAGGCGCGTTTGTATCTTGGATGGTCAATACATTGAGTGGATGTGCAATGGATCGGGAAAAGGCTGCTGCCGGCACAAGCAATGTAAATAAGTGATTCAAAATTGAGACATTGCTCTCACTCCAATCAAGAATTAAACATGTCTTGGAGTGTTCAAACTGCAGTCCGGGGTGATAAAAGTAATAAAACAGTGGGTACCTTTTTATCCACTTTGCGATGTAACCAGTCTTTTGGTCAACGAGGGGGCCGAGGGAAGCCCGCCTGCCCCCACGACCAACTCTGCCTGGATACGCCCGTGCACAGACGGCGTCTGTCCGGGAGAGCGACTCGGAACAAGAAATCAAAATACAAATAATTAAAATATCTCGCAATAGGAGAGGTTGCAAGGCGTTTGCTGCGTTGTGGTATCTCAAAACACATCAGGTAAAATTCAGGGTTTGCACACCGACTATGTTAAAGTAAAGCGGAAGTCGCTAGCTAATCTAGCCGCACATCTAGCTAATGAATGCTAACGGACACACCGCTCAGTGATAGAGACGTGAAGCACCCGTTCGTGAAAAATCCCGAATTGATGCCGTCTCTCCCAACCTTTCAGGGTAGGACGTGTGGAAGTGTTTTTTTTTTCTTCTTCCGAAGATAATCTGGAAACGCCGGCGAACCATCTGCCTCAAGTAAGCCTTCTTGCTAGTCGCCGGGTCACGTTCAATGCTAATCCACTAGCTGCGGGCTAACCCACGGGCTGTGGGTTGGCCGACCCAAAGTTAGCTTTAATTTCAGCTAGAAAATGTACTTTTGTTTATAATGTGTGTGAGTTTATTGCAAATAAACAAAACACATTGAAACCGTGAGCGGGGGAATAATGTGTTGCATTTTAGTTAGTTTTAACTCTCCATAACACCACTCCGGGTTTGTCGTTCACACTGTTAGATGTTTACATTTGCTCTTGTTTTTGTTTCTTTGCTCTTCTATTTATTTTGATTTTCATGACTCAAAACAGGACCTGGGTACTAATTTCGTACCACAAACTGTAAGATGTGCTTGTATGATGATAAAAGTTAATTGAATCCTTGAATCCCCTGAAACCAATATGTCTCAGTGTACAGTAAAATAATAGCGTGAACAGAGAAGTTTGCTCTTCATCAGTCTGCAAGATCATCCAACAAAGCCAGGTTCCTCCAGCTTTCCTGCTAAATCCACAGACACCCAACCTGCTCCAGCATCCTATAGAATACACGCCCACATACCCCGACAACCCCCCTCGCTCCTCTTGCCACAACCTCTTGCAAAGCTTATGTATGGCCCTCTCATTGTTTCCTCTGCCTATTGAGGAAAAGATAACTGTGGGTTGTGAGAGCACTGAGTGATTATACATCAGTAAAATCATAGGGGGTATATATCACTGCCACTGGGACACACCCAAACGAATGAATTGGGTCAAATGAGAGCAGTGCATCGGGCCGGGCGCTTTGACAGTTACTAATGCACCTCCCATGGCCGCTAATAGGAGTGTACAAATTGCAAGGGGTTTGTAAACTTTGGTTTGGAGCGGGGTTACCCAACACTTGCGAGCTGCGTCCGTGCTGCAGCTGCTGCTGCTGCTGCCGCCGCTGGTGGTGGTGGTGGTGGTGGTGGTGTTGTTGTAGGTGACTAAATCAACAGAGGTGCAAGATAAAGGGGCTGGGCTCCATTGAAACGAAGGGGAGGGACGTTCCCTCTGTTGGCATCAGACGCGTCCAGAGGACAGGTGAGAGGGGATCAGACAGAGAGGAGAGAGGATGGAGAGCAACCAGGAAGGCAGGGCAGACGCTCTTTCGATAACCGTCAATAAAAGAGACCACCGGGAACACAAGTTGGAAATTGAACCCTCTCTCAAGACTCCCTTTCCCATCTCTTTTTGTTTAGCATACTGGAATAAAAGCAGAGTTCAGACTTGAAATATCCATAATGGATATTTAAAATCTGAGCTCTGCATTGTTCCAGATGTTTTAAAGTTATTTTGCACATACATGATGGTATGTTTATGATAGTCTCTGTCATGCTGACAAATTAAATTTATTTCAAGCTTTCCGAGTGGCTCTGCCATCATGGAACAGCCAATATGTACATATGTTTGATTAAAAAAGGATCTTTGACTGAAGTTAAATCTGCTCGACATGTACACCACATAATTATACTGAAGTACCAGTACATTAGTTGGATTGGAGGATTTTTGTCAAAAATAAATTAATGATTGAATTAAAACAAAAAAACACAAATAATCTTTTTCAGAAGTGGCTCCTAAAATGATTCCGCTTGCATTGTGTTTTAGGACCACTTTTGGGTTCAGCAGAACGTGTCCTTTTCCAGGCTGACGGTCTATTGCAGAATTTGGGTAAGTGCTCATTATAATAACACCACCCTGCAAATACATCATCCATATGATTACAGTTTTACTTTGCATTATAGTGAAATATGCTGTTTATTTTATTGATCGTGTCTGAGGCTTTTGAACCTGAAAATTTTAGTTTTCAACAGTCTCATTGATATGACCGAGAGTTAACGAAGAATAGAGCATTATATTTAACAAGCTACTCAGCTAGTTTACAGGGATAAATGCAGCGTTCAAAGCACTGTATATTAATGTTATCAAGGAGGTTGCTAGAGCCAAAGGAAGGAATCTCACATGCTGCTCCCTGATCCTGCGCTGCCACTCACTTTGCCCTCCACTGGACCTGTTATTCTATCACACTACAACACCAGCGAGCACGGACAAGTCCAGCGTGATGTACCTTCTTCTCAAAACACTGCAGCCAACGGAGTCACGGGCTATGCTTTGTGTCTTCATTGCCATTGGATGAAGAGAGAGTGCAACGACTGATTGAAAAACAATGACAATAGAATTAGTAGTATAATGCATATGCACAGGAAAACCACACTAAACTTGTATTTGCCATCCTTGAGATTAAACCAGCAGTTATGGGCAAGAATGTGGTCAGATGAAATCATTTGAATGCTCATGGTATCTATCTTTATTTTGTGACATTTATTGAACACAGTTTGCCATGCAGTTACTGAGCAAGCATCTCAAACTATAAAGAGAAGAAGCCGACTGAAAGTAGCAAGCACAAATAAATACCATGAATGCATACAATCGCTCAACAGCTGCGAGGAGCGACAGATCTGCTTATTTGTATAACGGAGTGTGTATGGGGTAAAGAAAGGTATCCAGAGTCACACCTGTCTGCTGCAGTTTGCACTGGGGCGAGGGGAAGTACAACAAGCATGCAGTGTCTCTACATGCCTGTGCACCTGGAGAGAGCGACGCGGTGGCTGCATGTACATAGAATAAATCCGCATAGAGAGGGAACTCGCTGGGAAGTGCTGCTGTTGCCAAGCACCCGAAGAAGACGTTTTTTTTTTGTTTTGTTTTGTTTTTTTAGGGAATTCCATCCAACAAACAATCTGATGATGTATTGCCTGATCATCATTAACACATCCACTGTTTCTTGGTTAAAATTACAATGCTTGACAACACCACACTTCAGAAATCAGATCATGACTCGGAGGTCTGCCATCTTGGATTTAGCGGACAAATTTCAACATTCTCGTTTGGTTCCAAATCAAATTATACACAGTTCATAATAGTCATATTCAAAATGTAATTCATCTTGAGACATAAACCATCATTACAGCCATACACAAACCTTTAAATAACACAAAAACATAGGAAAATGATTGCCTTATGACACAAAGAGAAAGCATTTGGTCTTAAATTTAGTCAAAAGCTCAACCAAATTGACCAATAGAGAAGCATATTATAGTATATATTACAGTATATATTTCACCGGCAGCAGACGAACAACAATGAATGGGTTTCATGTCATTCAGATTTTTTCGGCTGATAAACAGCTTTCCTTTTTCCTGCAGTAATCGGAGGTGATGTCCATCCTCCGGTGACTGATAACACTGTAACATGTAGAGAATGCCCTCTTTGGTCTCAGTCGCGCCCGCCCTTTCATTTGATGTCGGACGGGCTGCTTCCACTATAGGTTGCGTCAAGAATGTGAAGCTAGAGCAGGAAGGGCTCCTTCTGCTCACCCAGACTCTATGTTCAGATATGTACCAGTGTGGTGCGACTTGGCCTCTGGCTGGACCGTAGCCCCACACTCTGAAGCCTTTTGTGTGTATGTGTGTTTGTGTATGTTTGTCTGTGTATGAAGCTGTGACCTTAGATATGTAGAACACCTGTGTCCACTAAGAATTTGATCGGCTGAATACCTGCAGCAGCGAAACCCCGCGAACATACACTGATACTGCTGACACTTTGTGGGAATTTGCATTAGTTGCTGCAGTGATGGGCATGATTAATAACTATTTATATCTATCCAATGCTTATTTGTATTTTGTCATTTATTGAATAGCAGCTTCCACACAAAGAAATTATCATTTAAATTTATTCATTAGAAATAAACGGAAAATTAGACTGAACGTTGCCTATCACTCAAGTAGCCATCTAATATACTGTCAGTAATTTATTTTTGACTCAGCATTCAACTGTTATAAATACTTCTTAAGGCATGAATGTTCATCAGTGGTAACTCTTATAGTAAAATGATATGCACACATACGTGTGAATGACCCATAAACACAGCTACAATTTAAATCCATTTCAGTGTAATTGTGTAACACACATTCAGTTACGAATGGCTCACACACCGATCACACAATACAAGTGAACGTTCACTCTACAGCACACTCCCTGCCTGCCCATGGTCTGGGTACTCAGGCACACAAAAACACACACATTCTTTTCCTCTGCAGGATTATGACATGTTATTAATTGCCACCATTATCAGCGACAGCTTGCCCGGGAACTGGGCCCTTCTCTGGGGGCATGAGGCCCAGCGTTGCAGAATAAAAAAAGAAGAAGAAGAAGAAGAAGAAGAAGAGGAAGAAGAGTGCGACTAGAAGAAACAGAGACGCTGTGAGGAAAAGGGCACATTGAAAGTGTGTGACTGATGGATGGAAGGAACGAGGAAAGAGAGAGCGGTAGAGTAGAGAGACGGAGACAGTGGGAGTGTAATGCGTCACACGGTGCGATGCAATACTCTGCCCAAAAGGGATTGTGGGATTGTGAATAATTTATCAGAAAACATTTTTCTTGGTCCTTTCCACAGACCCACAAATCCTCCCTGAGCTCTCTTTAGGTAGGGATGGAGATATAATGGTCCGTGTGTGGGGATGTCTGTGTGTGTTTGTGAACATCTGTGCCTGGAAGACGGTCACGATGGCTGGCTCATTCTCATATATGGCGTTAGAAATGCTGACGCGTGGCGCCATTCGGACGTGATGCTTGGATACATATAGAGGGCTGAACTTCTGCACAAAAGTACACACGGGCTGAGGCCGTGTGGCACGAGGCAGCGATGAGCCGGTCTCATGAAGCCTATTTGTGTACGGCAAAATGTTGTTGAGCGGCGGACAACACTTGATTACAAAGCGTCCTCTGTTCGCATTTTATGAAAGCAATGAAGATAATTTTCCAAAAACAAAGATACCATCAAAATCTCACCGTGGACTGGACGACACGGGAATCTTTGAACGCCGTCACATGTTGCCTGGCTCGTCTGGATCGCTCCTCACGTAGAGGGTGTCGGAGAGAAATTGATTAGAGAGTTTCAAAGAGAATTTGATTGTCAACAGCATCCTGGCATCAACTCCCCCAGCCCATTCATCTGTAGCGGCAGGAAAAACAGTTACGTGAACTGTCACACCCAACTCTACTGTTAATTTAAGGTAATTAGCCAGGGAGCGATTCCCAATACATCATGGTGCAACTGGCAGACTCCACAATATTTCACAGCCAATCTGTTACCTTTGCAGCCCCGCCTTCTCCCTCCCTCTGTTTCTCCTATTACCGATCCAGTAACTACACATGCAAACACACATCCCGGCCGTGACAAACATCCAAGCACTCACACTGAGACCAGCTGACATTCTCAGGCAAGTTACTTAAGATAGTTCTGCTGCAATATGTTACCTTCCTGACAGTGTGCTGGCAAGCCGCTGCACCTTTGCTGTTTGTTTTTCCAGGACTTGTATGACCACAGTGACGTTGTAGGATCTTGTGTATTGTGATGAGGCCGACCCTCAAACACGATTGATCGATGCGGCTTGGACTGATTATGGGGTATAGATAAATAGCAACGGCGAGACCGCGGTCCTAAAGATTGGGGATTAATGTGAAGAATGAAAAAAGTAAAAAAACGGAGGCTAACCCTAACAAGAATGGCATCTTAATTCATAACAAGTGTCACCCTGTCCGCCGGTGACTGGATGAAAGAGGGCTGACCTTCTTTGTGTTGCTGTTTTAAATGAACAGGGAATTTGATGTTCAACTGCGGGGAACGTGACATTTTCTGGATCCGTCCAAATAGGAACGATGCATGTTTTTATCTTTTTTTAGAAGCCGCCGGAATATGGAGAAGTAGCCGAGGCGAACAAGACATGCAAATTCTCTTCGGTGGTAAATGAGAGCGACGCAGTTCCAGTTTGAGCAAATACCCCTATTCTAATCCGAAATCCAACAATTAATTGAACTTGAGTAACAAAAGCATCCTAATAGAGGTTTGCGAATTCCATATTTTACAACTGCCAGATCGTATCTGGGAGTCTGTCGGGTCTCAGACTGTGAGACGAGCCTCCGTCACAGACAGAGCAGCTGGGGAGGTGTGAGAATATTTTAGCTCGCTGCACCACATCAATCTCTAAGTGGCTCTGCACCCACACATCCATGCACATACTTGCCCCCCATGTATACACCTGCCATGTTCCATATAAGATAATGTGTTGTAATCATTTAATGGATGATCGCTGGGACTTTGACCAATTAAATGACTGGTATGAGCCGTGGTTTCAGTGACCCCCAAAATCAGTACAATTAGTGCACTGTGCACCTCGGAACTCTCATGCAGAACATGTTATTTGTTATGATTGGCAGCTGTCATCGCTCGCATGACAGGACTTGTGAACCCACGAGAGAATTTGTAAAGAACTTTTTTTAGATTTTTTGCTGAAGACCTACAATAAAAAAAGAAGACCGTAAAGAAAAACAAAATGAGGAAAATATTTTTGATGACATCTTTTATCATGATTTTTTTTAATTATTATTATTATTAGTTACACTGTCATGAGGAATCGACCTTAGATATTTGCGCGATGAGCAGACAGTGAGCAGAATGTAAATTCTCTTTGTCTTTTACGTCTCCACCTGTGCTCACCTCTCACGGGGAACGCCACAACGTCCTGCAAAGTAACACGGGCTGCTTCAGCATCTTCAGATACAGTTCGAGCACAGCGTTTCGAAGGAGAGGACTGGGTGGGGGTGCTTTGTACCTTTCAACGCTCATTGAAACAGAACAACTAATTGTGCATAAGAATCGACAAATTTGGGAGTCACTCGTGTGAAACTACCCCTCAAAAGCAGGAAACTAGTTCTTTATGAGAAGTCAGTGATGGGGAACCCCAGCACCCCCTCAGAAATGAGCGGCCTGTCATTTGCCAGCCTCGGAAGCTGCTGCTGCTGCCTTTGCAAACGGTTTATTTGGGATCGCATTTAAGTGTAGTTTTAAAATCAACTTTGTCTGGGTGGAATTGAGAGTGAGTGGGGGAACAGACTGCCGTCGGGCCAGCAGCTATCTTCATCGGTTATTACCGCTCGCCGTAGCAGCTCCTCTGTCTTTCTTATAGTGCATTTTGCAAAAATGTGAATGGATCACATCAGTATGTTGCTAGGCAACATGGAGGCACTTCCTGTTGGTTCACCCTCCTCCTTCAATCTCCCGGCTCTCCCTTTTTCTCTTCTCCTCCGCCGTCCTCCCCGCGCTCCCATTTTCTCTGCCTCCTCTTCGGTCCGTGGGACTGCACAGTGGAGATTTTCTGCGCCTGGGAGACGTGCAGAGCTTGGAGCCAGCAGGAGCAGCAGCAGCCGTGAGCATTTATCAAAGCTGCGCTCCGTAATGACCACTCAGCAGCGGGGAAATTGAGCTGACCCCGAGGCCAAAGCTGTTAGAGGGGACTGGTGGGAAGGCCAGCGAGGTCAGGCCATCCTTGTCCCACCCACTTAGTGGGCAGTTAGCGCTGAACCATTAGTTTACTATTTGGAGGCCTCGCAATGATCCCTCCTGCCATACACACCAACACGAACACACTGGCGTTCACACACAGCGTGGACTTCAGCCCCGCCGCCTAATCTCCAGCACTCCAATGTTTATGTGACACAAGTTGTGAAAGGAAAAGAGTCAAAGAAACTGACGAGATAAACTTTGTTGGTTGCCAGTAAATGCTTGGACTTGGCACTATCAAGAACTATTTCTCTGTTGTTGCACTGAAAACAGGTCAAAACAATGCGGCCGAATGAAATGTAGCTTTCTTTTACATTTTCTCCTAAGGGGTTGGAATTTCAGCGACAATGGGGAGAGACAACTGGGATTTCAAAGATGAAATTGAAAACCCCTGCGGCCCCATCTAACGCATCGCCAGGACCACCGTGGAAACTGTTCTTTAACTCGTCGGTTTCATCTTGACAGACCAGTATGAGCAGGGCGAGACAGTTACAGTCACTAAACCCTGAAATCACCAAAGAGACAAGGTCTCTCCTCATGTATCAAAGCATAAAACTTCAAATGCGAACAGAAGAGAAGTTCTGTTTCTCACTTATTCTCTCGCAGCTTGACGCATTTAACCCGCAACGGTTACCTTATTCTGATTTAGCTTTGCTTACTCAGAATACATCACGTGAACTCATTCTTTTCGTATCGTCATCCGCCAGCAACCAACTGTAATTGCCTTATCATTCTTTGTTGTGGGTTTGGATTTGGGGCCGAATAAAGAATTACCTAATAAAGAATTATCAAATGCTGGATATGCGCACAGTAATATGAAGTCTTTCCATCGGGATTATGAGATGTCGATTATCGGCTGGATGTGTTGGTTTCTGTCACCGAACCGCTGAATCCAAGGCAGTTGTGGAGATTGCTGTGCTCACTGTTTGATGACATGTCCACCTTTGTCAGTAGCCGACTGAGATGGGACTCTTTTGTGTTTTTTTTTTCCCCAGATAACCCCATCCAGACCATCATCTGTCTCCTATAAACACCGGTTTTGCCACCACACACTTGTCCTCGTATTCCAAACGAGAATATCACGGGTGACTTTCAGGACGGCAGTTGAAAAGAAATGAAATTGAAATCCCTATTTATTTTAAAAACTGTGAGATGATGGAAATGTCTTTGTGCAAAAGCTAATCATCTGTACAGCCGCATCTGACCTTTACTGATGTCTTTGCAGACACACTGGAGACGGAGTTTGTTGGAGGCTGCATAAAGACAAATGGCTGGTTCTTGTTAGCACTATTTAACTCGGCTATTTCTTCAGGCACTTGCTGACAACAGCCCGGGGGCCTCCGCTGGGCAAAAATACACAGGGGAGCTCCCAGAGACAATCAATATGGACACAGATGGAAAGAGAGGTGGGGGTAGGAAAAAAAAAAGAGCAAGAATAGTCATTTTTGCTTCAGAGGCACTCCCTTGAAAGCCATGAAATAAAAATCTGAACTTTAAAATTGATAAGGATTGATTTCGCTGACACAAGATCATAACATACACCTCTTCAGAGACTGGCAGCGTTAGGGCTTACAGATGCCTGGTGCGTAAAGGAGAATAGCTTGGACGTAAATCTGAGTACTGAACAGCAATTAGCCTTTTACTGGGGGAAAGATATGGAGAATCTTTACTGTTTTATCAAATGGCATTAGGCACGCTCCCGGCCCGGAGGTTTCCGGGGGAAGACAAATGCTAGAATAAACTTGTTTAGACAGATGGATTGGATGAAATTCCTCACAAAGTTCACTATTTTCCCTCAAAGATCCATATAGATCACTTGCAAATGGTTAGTTCATTAGCCGGCTTCTATTAAATGTCACACAGTGTTTGAGCAGTAAGTATGGCCACGAGCTCACCTCAGATGACATTTGCTATTACGTTTTCGAAGATGTAGCATTGCTTCATTTTTAACTTTGAACTGCTTGAGTACTGGGTGAAGTCTTACTGCTAAAGTATATTTTCTGTGTTTGTATATCACGGTAAAAAGATCAGGGTGTACGCCCCCATGGGCATGTGTGTGTCAACACCACTTTGAACCCCTGGGGCTATTTTCAGCGGAATAACTACATTTCATCGGAAGATGTCATTGCTTTGCAACTTAACACGACCAAACAAGATCTTTTGCTGAAAATTAAACCATACGATACCCAATGATTAGCTGACAAATCAACAACTTCTAACTCTCTAACTGAGAGCTCCTCTTGGTCTCAAAGTTATATTATTTCTGTCGCAAATGATGTCATGCTTTTACTTTAAAAAGAATACCTGCCATAATTTGGTGTTATTCTTTCAGCGGTCGATCCCCGCCGGTTAAAAGGTGCTCTAAGAAATGTGCCGCAAATGATTCCTTGTGAAAGCAGGCAGATAAAAGAAATAACAGTCAGTCTGAGATTGGCTGCATGCAACACACGAGTGATCGAAACAATTACCACAAGGCGTACGTTTCCGCAAAGACCACTTTGACTGTTAGTCTTTAGTAATATTTTCAGGTCATTTGAACACTCACGTGTCATTATTTATATTTGCTAATGTGAATTCCAAAGATGAGCTGTCGCTTGGCTCATCCAAAAAGGCCAAATTCAAGCCATTGCTGTGAATAAGGACTCGGTGTTCTTTCAATGTATGCAAACGTGGATGCTCCGGGAAAAATAGATAACCATCCAGAGGGCAAATAATTGAACTCTCAAATGAGCGTTGTGGAGCTGAGACCGTGATTAGGTTGGCGTAGAAATTCTCCACTGCTAATTGGAATGAGTGATTGGGCAGAATGAACAGGGAGGTCTAGATCAAAGCTAACATTGGTAGCTAACATAGTACTGTATGCATGTGAGCAGATGGTGAGTAATAAATCCTCGCCTGTGCCCTGACACATATTAGCATTAAGTTAGAAGCCCACAGCTTGCCCGCCATTTAGGTAATATCTCCATCAGATCACTTTGGAAATGGTGATGAAGTGAGTTGGTGGGATTTGAATGTGTTTCACTCATGAATTGTGCCTTGTTACTAGGGGGTCTGGCTGTGCAGCGTAGCGTTGCCATTTCCAGCGGTTCGAGACAGCACGCGTTAACAAATACACTCATCGCCGTCTGGTTAGCTGTAAAAAGATTTTACAAATCGTGTAACGATATAATTTAAATCAAATGAACCATTTGACAATACCCTCAGTTGGTGTTGTCTGTGTTTGGCAAAAGCACTTTGTGAATAGATATTGCATTACAATTAAAAACCATTGTGAATGGTTCTGTCACATGCATGCCGAATACATCATCAATTCGACCTCGTCCTAAGCTATATTGTAAATTATAACCGAAACGCCGCCATCGTGTATTCAGCTGAGTAAATGGAAAGTTTGCGTATTGCGTGCCGCCTGAGTCGGCGTCAGAAAAAATTAGAAATAAAAAAAAAAAGTCAGTCGCCGTCAACACAAACCAAGAAAGCGACACATCGAGGCGCGGGTCGGTATTTCAGCTGATTTCCTTCAGTTCCAACACCGACAGGCTAACGGCCGGTGTTAGCGCTAAAAGCCAAACCAACTGCAAAAGGTCAGCAGCTGCATCTGTTCATATAACTTGAAGAGGCTGTTCCTGAACTCACCGTGCAGACTTCAGCTCGCGCTAAATTAACACGGAAGTTGTATTCTTGCCCAGCAGGACAGCAGGGGGTGGTAGTGCGCATTGTGCATTTACTGTGCTAAAGCCATGTTACAAATCCTCAAGGCCGGTGTTAAGCCTGAAATGTTAAGTGACATGTGAAAACAGCGATCAATACGAAATCAAAAAAAACACCCAACCTCTGTGCGCCGTCAGTGCTGTGTTTGTCTTCAAATCAGACATGCTTCCATATTGTTGCCAATAAGGAAGTTTGAATTATAGTTCCGAAGCAGCGTCTGATCATTGTGACAGTCACTATTTAAATAGAACGCTGAGGCACTGTGAGCCGAAGTGTTTTCATGATGAGAATGAGATCTTGATATAAATGGTTTGAAGTGTGATTCATGAAACTGCATACTGTCCGAGCAGCCCTGCTTTCATTCCTGGCGTTGTTAGGGAGTTGTTAAGTGCTGCAGCTACACGACGAAGACAAACTAATGAAACTTCACTGCACGGTGTCCTCTGACAGCCCGATCTCCAATGCTAACAGGGTCGGAATAAAACATTTGGCGATAGCTTAAGTTTCACCGCAAACTCTGACACTGACCAGCATCGAGCCAATTTCTCAAAAGTCCCACACTTTCTGAGAAGGATATTCGTAGTTCGACAGGTGCGCCGCATGTTCTTCCACCACGGGGGCTGGAAGTTTGCCCCTTCCAACTTGACATGAATGCATCACCCTGTGCTACGGCCAACATGACTAGCCTGTTTCCCTTAATGAGGCTGAAGTGTGATTCAGTGCTGCGTCCTGTGTGCACACGTTATTACAGAACGCCTTAAAGTCTGAACGTCTTTCCCTGGGAACCTGGGTTACCATTTTTCAAAGTGTTTTCTCCCTCTTCACATACGCTTGATCCTTTTGTTTTGTGGAATATTTAGATTGGAATAGAAAAGCCCCGTAATCGTCCCTCAGTGGGGAAATTTCAACCACTCACAGCAGAAAGTGATCAAAAATAGAACATTAAAAATAAACAGTGTAAACAAAATATAGAAACAGTAAAGAACTTGTTGAACAAGTTGCAACTAAACAATATATAGAACAATATATTAACATTGTAAACACGTGCAAAAGTGTCAACTCCCTCAAACAACAACAACAGGAAGTAATATTGAAAAAAAAAGATTACCGTTGAACAAGTGAGAAAAAAAATCATAACACTTTGCATGTAAGGGACGAGGGCGGGTATGCAGTCGTGCACACGCATGCATTGCAACACACTCAAGACACGCTGTAAACTAACTTAGTGACATATACACACACTGACAGACGGAGTGAATGACCCCCCCTGCAGCACGGATTGGGTTGCAGTCTGAGCTGATAGTGAAAGGGCAACAGCGGTGAGAGTGAGCGAAACACTGCGCGTAAACTATGTGTGTGTGTGTGTGTGTGTGTGTGTGTGTGTGTGCGTGCATGTGCGCACATGAGAGCATGATGTTTGCGGGGTTAATTGTGGTTCAACTGTGGGGAACAGCTGAGAGAGCTCATGTATAGCACAGAAGAACAAGCATGGTGACAAGCAACTTGACAACACAACCTGTTTTATGGTGACATGTGTCTCACTGAGTGTGTGTGTGTGTGTGTGTGTGTGTGTGTGTGTGTGTGTGTGTGTGTGTGCGGGGGTGAGGGGGGGAGGATGTGGGTGTGTCTGAGGAGGGGCTGAGAAGATGTTAGTGAGGAGGACTGGCACGAGATGGTGGTGTACAGAAACGATACGTCACGTTTGG
>CAAKHD010002291.1:89562-104562 GCA_901007705.1 Fistularia tabacaria
CATAAGAAGAGACACACAAAAAAGGAGCACACTCTCTCTCTCTCACACACACACACACACACACACACACACACACACACACACACACACACGATCTGATTTAGACATACAAAAACCCATACAGCAACACACACAAGATCCCAAAGAAAATGTGCTTCGTTTCTGGTGGTGCACAGGTCAGATAGCTCGCATGCGGATGAGATCTTCATGCCAGCCGTGCGGCCCCTCTGAGCCAGCAGCTACTATATATATACTGTGTATATATACGTATATTTAATTTGGGGGGAGGTTTTATGCCCGTATTTGAGCTCACAAGCTTTATTTCCTCAAGACGTGAGTGAGTGAATGTGAATGAGGACGATATGACTTCTAAAATATAACAAATATAATCTTTTCCCGTTGAATTATCTCAAATGGAGCCGTGTCAGTGAACAGCTGCGTGATTTTAAAATGGATATTTTTTTTCTCAGTTGTCACAAGAAGAAGACAAATCAACCGTCATCACAGATGCTCAATGGAAGACCTTTAAAAAACAAAACAAACGCCAGCGTAGGAAGGAAAGTTTGGTCACCTTCCAAGGCTGGTGTGGCTGCTGCTCAGGAGGTTAGCGCGTCCGTCTCCTGGAAAAGTAGTGAACATTTGGACGTTGCGATGACGTGTCGTCCCCTCTTGGTTTGAAATGTACAATCCCGGGACCCCGGCTTGTTCATATTCTTACAAATTGTACCTTTAAGGATTCGCAGTTTCCGTCTAATGATGCCCCGATCGCCCCGGCCTCCCCAGGCGCCATTAGAGCCTCAATTTAAAGGAGAGTGATGGGCGAGGCTCGCAGGGTTATCAGGCCTATCTTTTAATCATGAACGAGACCCTCCCTCTTCTACCTCCCTGCTTTACCTCTCCCTTCCTCCCTCCTCGCTCCACCCCGCTGTGGGATGGGGAGAGAAAGCGCTGCCTCAGCTCTTTTCTCCCCCAACCCGGGTCTCCGCCCAGTCCCGTTCTTCTTCATGCTTTTCCAGCCCGTCGACGATCGGGGGGCATCGGCTCCACCGGGCCGACTCCCGGCCGCCTTCGCTTCGGAACGGCGGAGTTCTTCGCCCGGGTGGATGATGGGGAGGGCCGGGTGGGGTAAAAGGACGGTCGTGGCGGCGACGGGAAGCCTTAAAATGGCCTCCCGGGTTTCGAAAGATGGCCGTACATGGGGATCCCATGTGTGCTCGCCCCGTGAAACCGCTATCATTGAACACAGACGTACCATAAACGGCCTGCCGAGGCCGTGTGCAACCTCCCAGGAGGGGAAACCTTCATAAAAAGCAGTTTTGACACAACCGACACACATTTTGTCGGCTAGCTTTGCAAGTTGTTTTTTTTAAATATGTGCCAGCTTCCTTCAACCTTCTTTCTACGTGTGTGTGGGTGTTTCTAAATCCCCGCTCGCCTTCAGTCGTCGCCTCTTACCGCAGTCCTGCAGGGGGTAAACGTCAGACTCTCCAAATTGGATGAAACATTATGGGAAATATTATGAGGCAGCCTGCTGGTGTGATTGCTCGCGGCTTCTGGTTAATTGAGTTGTCGCCCGCGCTGCATACTGAGCAGAACCCGAGGACGGCGGGCCAGGCGCGCGCGGGACCGTCGCTTTATTTTTCACAGACATCTCATCTTTATCGGGTAAGGCGCCGTCCGGACGACCGGATGGAAAAGGGACAGGAGAGAGTGTGTCAGAGACCGAGGCTCTTATGCTTTATTTATCTCCCCAGAATATCCCGGGAAAATGTGAGGAGGAGGAGGGGGGCTTTATCTTCAAGGGGAGGAAATGTGCAGCCCTTTGACACATTGCAACAAGTCCAAAGTCGCCCCGCAACTTGGTGGCCGTCCGTCATGCGGCGCCTCCCAAACTTTCCCCGCCACTGAGCGATTGTCCCTCTTTAATTCTGACACACAGAAATCTTTTATCCACAATATTAGTCGGGAGAGGGAAGACAGAAGTGAAATTTTAAAGAGAAGAGGGGAGAGAGGCAAAGCGAGGTACTTTTGATCACCGTGGCGACAAGGCTGAGAAGTAACATTTAGTCATTAATGTCAGGGCAGATATATATCCCAGAATTTAGACATAAGCTTTAAGAGAAGCCTATTAGCGCCGTGGCTCATCCTTATTCGGGGCCACCGCCGGTGACTGATAATCTTATGCAAATGTATTCTGCCGGGCAGATTTACTGATGATTATATGCAGATTTAGCCCAAACTCCTCGACACGACAGACGGACAGAGAAGGTCCACGTCGAGGAAAACAGGGCGCCGCTTCAGCAGTGAGGTGGAATTTATCGATAAATACGTGAACAATCATCGGGTTGTTGACAGCGGGGAAACAAACTGCAAGGCAGATTTCTGGTTATTTTCAGCGGCCATCATTTGTCAAAGGTTTCGCTGTCAAAAGGTGTCATTAAATTAAAAATGAAACGAGACGCGACTGAACACCACCGATCTGAGTGTCCCATAGTTGAAACTTTTTTAGGTAGACTGTTTCTTTTTGCAAAATCCCAATCATGTTCTTTTGTTTACACGGTTTGAAGATCTTGAAATTTGCTATTTTCAGTGAAGGGCTTGTCGTCTTTGCCATTATTTCTTGGGCTACTATTTTCTTCTTATTATTTCTTTCTTCCAGTGTCGTCTCCGTCGCGGCCTCGCCGATGACAGCATCGAATGTGCTCTTTCACGATTGTTGCCCGAAACCATGGGAAATCCAAGCAGTCCGATTGTGCGTCGACGGGCCTCGCATTCGATTGCGGCACCTCTGGATCGTTTTCATCATCAGCTTTGAAAATCGCACGCTAATAACCTGCGCTCCAGGACGCTGCCGATATCTCCGCCTCGTCCGCTGCTCGCGCCGATGTTCGCCGGCCGGAGTGAAGTTTCCAGGCGGCTACTTCATCAACATTTCTCGGCGGGTCAGTGTCCTTCGTCGGCAGAGCACATCAATTCAAAGGGGACATCGATCATAGACGCTTCTCGTCACATTGACCAGCTCATTAGAGAGACTTAATATACGCCGGGGAGCTCTGAGGCCTGTCACTCCTGCACTCCTGTAGGAAGCCGGGCTGGAGACGTGCACGGTCGCGAAACAACCCCCGCAGACGCGCTGATGACGAGGCAGCAGATGCCTCAAATGATGGCGGGTTCCTTTTTTTTTTTTGTAAACCTAAAAGTGTGTCTCGTCCCCCATCGTAGCTTGCCTTCATTTTGTCATTTGTAGCCACTGTTTCATTGAAGTCTTCACTAGTTGTGGAGAAAAAATGAAAAAAAAAAAAAACCACCCCCCGGTGTGATGTTAAATCACATTTAGCATTAGAGAGACGGCACATTTTATAAAACCGTCGCGGTGAGAGCGGTCGACGGCATTATTTTGGGAAAATGGGGGAGAAAAAAAAGGCCCAGGCTGAGAATATGTAGCAGCAGCGTTTTGCATCCGGGCGGAGAAAGTTTTCATTTTTTATGTGACAGCGTTCGGTAACGACCGCTTATAAATAGGACGCCGCTTACCGTAGAAGAGCAATGGGGGACGTGTAAAAGCAGCGGGAACTTCGTTGTTGTTTGCACGTGCCTCGGCTTACTCACTTCAGCTAACATGAACTCATGGCGGAGTTCCTCCCCGGGCCCGGGCGGTGCACGGATGCCCTGCCGTCATCAGCGTGTGAAAGTGAGTGTGAATGTGTGAATAAAGCCCTTTGAATAGCATTAAGGTCGGAAAGCACTGCGTAAAAGCGACCCATTTAGCTTTTCTAATAGCCATGGTAATTTGTTTCCATAGTGAAATCCGATGTTTTCAGCTTGTCACAGGCATTTTCAGCTCATATTATTCAGCGTTTTTACGCCCATGGTTGCATATTGTACTGCTGATAATTCCCCCCCCTCTGCTGGGCGTGGTAAACAGAGTGCGCCGTGTCCCTCACGGTTCCTAAAGCATCGCCTTTGCACTCAATCACGTCGATGTTTGACCACAATACCAACCCTGTAGAAAACATCCTCACGGACAAACGGTCAGAGGAGGTTTTTTCAGCGTACGTACTGGAAATTTTCAAAAATAGCTCTGGTAAACAACTTCTGTATCTATCCTGGTGTTCTAGGTTAAAACAATGCTTCCGCCCACCGATGTAAACATCCACTCCAGAGCAAACCAGAGCACCCCAGCTGACCGGCCGCCTTGTCGGGCCGGCCCACTCACAGTTGAGGGCCACATTGTGCCCATTGTGTGACTAAATGGTGGCTTCAGTGAGGAGAAAAGGGGGACTCTTGTGTAAACAAGCAACAGCTTTAGCATCTCAATGTCACCACATGGGTGTCTAATGCTTGTGCCTGCTGGCATCATGGATTCCAGCCTTGGCAAACATTGGTCGCGGACCCGCCCACTTCTGCTGGCCTCTTCCATGTTTATTTTCCAAATCATTTTTTCTTTTCTATCAACGTTGTCATTCGTAAGCACAGGTAGCAAAGGGGGGGAAAAAAAACCCCGCTACGTAAAAGCATTGTGATGCAAGAAAAAGCGAGACCACAGTGATGTATATTGACGCGTTTGACCGCGAGGACCCCCTGAGTTGTTTACCTGACTGGGAGCCGCCGTCGGGAAAGGCAGGACAAGGTATCCCAGATGGCTTTTACCATCTCTATAGCCCCCATCCCGCAACTTCCTTTCCCCTTCTATTTTGAATCTGTTAAGTTGCTGTAACGTTGCGTTTTGCATTGAGAATTTCCACAAACACACCCAGATGACGCTCACACTGCAGCCGCATTAGCTAAGGGCTGCTCTAAAGACACACACACACACACACACACACACACACACACACACACACACACACACACACACGAATGTACACCCACGCTTGACCTCTGTGTATCCTCTGCATTTACCTTTATAGACAGTCACATTTACAGAGGGTCAGGGCTAATAATTACTGGCTAAAGACACTCTTTTATTGGTGTCTAGTTTTGTAATGCCGCCAAATAACACTTTATTGCCCTTTAATTAAATATTAATGGCGGTGTCATTACATCTTCATTCATAATTAAAGAGCCACTAACGACTGCATATTAATGCATATTAATGTAATTAAACATCAGCACGGCGCGCGTGTGTGTGTGTGTGTGTGTGTGTGTGTGTGTGTGTGTGTGTGTGTGCACGTGTGTGTGTGTCTGTCTGCAGTTGTGTGGCGATGTCGGGGCTAAAATCCAACCATAGCAATTACACGTTGTTAGGATATTAAAAAACACATTTTGAGGGAAATGATCAATTCCTCACACCTCTGGTCCTGGTAAACCACGGTCACACCCATTGATTTTGTCGTGTCACACATACACACACACACACAAACACACACACACACACACACACACACAGACACACACACACACTCACACACACTCCAGGCAATTTCCACATTTGAAACCGGAGAATGTGGCTTGTGTATTACGCCTTAATGAAGAGAACGGCTTTTTTTTTTTTTTTTTTTTCCCATCTCTCATGACGTTCCCCCCCCACCCCCCCCACCCCCCCCCCCCACCCCCACCACCACCACCCCCCCCACCCCCACCACCACCACCACCACCACCGCCGGATCAGTGCCCCATTAGGAGCTGAGGGGGGGATAGTGAGTTAAAAAAAGAAGCTCCATTCCAGTTGAATTGACCCCCCGCTGCAGCTGTAAATTACAGGAGCTGCCCCCTCACCCCACGTGCCCCCCCCACCCCACCCCCCCAAACTTCATGACTCCCAAAGATGTGCTAGCTAGCAATAATGCATGACAACAAGACATCTTTTGTTGTTAATTAGGCAAACAGGAAGCTTTCGCCCCGGAGGGTGAGTGAAGACAGGTAGCAACAGAAGCCGGCGCAGCGGCTTTCTTTACGTCCCCTTTAGTGGTTTGACCCCTGACCTTTCTTCTGCGAAGGTCAGACAAAACATAGCACGGCGTGAATAAACTGGTGGCCCTTTGAAAGCCACGGATCTCGGTGTTTGCGTCCTGGAAGTGAAAATGAAAATGTTTGAAAAATGAATTAGCATTTCGGATTAGGTGTGTTGTTTTTTTTTGTGTGTGTGTGTGAACGAGTCTCCATCCGATGGGAACCAGCTGGGATTAGATGTGCATCACCGGGAAAGGGGATACGTTTGTTCTTCTCAATCTGCTCTCCGAGGTAAACATTTTTGGTTTTCATCTGCAATATATTGAAAGATGAATTGTTTCTGACTGAAAATATACCTTTTGCGTTTCCGCCGCGCAGCATTGGAAGGTGCTGCTGCTGATGTAACCCGGGACAGTTTGTACACATTCTGAAAATCACAGAAATGGTGTCATTTTTTTCAGATTCCTCAGCAAATTAAGCAGACTGAGATGCCTGATTGACCTGGAATGGCTTCGGGGGTGTGATATGTGGCCGCAACCACCATGCACCGTGGATAGAAGCAGTAATAAACTTCAAATCGTCGCCGTCGTGAGGATTTCGGCTTGTTAAATGCCAACTCTAAGTCAGTCCCAGTTCTCGTCTCAAACTTACCGATCACAGACCTCAGTTCTTCTGTGTGAACCAAGACAGGAGAGCAGAAACACCTCTGAGGTTCGTGTTTTCCACACCAAAAGTCTTCATTCGTGAGGAGCTTCCCCAGAATGTTGGAGTGAATCTGGATGCCTGCCGCACCGACAAATAGCGAGGATCATCCGCCTTCGCCGTTTTCCCAGCAGCGAATAAATATCCTTCGATCCGGCGGCGCCGCGTAGCCAAATAAAGCTCTTTCCCCCCACCTCCGTGACACAAGTCATCAGTCCCGGCCATTTGCTGGCCGCACACCTTTCACTCCTCAGGACGCGCCGGCGGCTTGCGGGAGAGGGAGCAGACGTGGCTGGCCTTTTCCGTCCCAGAGCTTGGAAGGTGGCGTTGTGTGAGACACACTGGCTCCATTGTTTGAAGGCCGGATCAATAAGAAAACACCTGAGGGGCTTTCTTTCTGAACTTTGCCCACACAGCTGGATGGTTTGGGGGAGGAGGGGATGGAATGGAGGGCAGAGAAGTCCCAGAGAAGAATCAATGAGTCACTTTCTTTGCAAATCTCATTGTAACCTTTTCACACGTTATGCTATTTAAAGAAACTATGCGTAAGCATGAGCGTTGTGCTGAACGCATCAAAGTGCAAATGAATGGGCAGCGGATCACTGTGCTGCTAGCTGCTAGCTGCTAGCTGCTAGCTGCTAGTTGCTAGCTGCTGTTTATAGCTTTGTAAACCTCAACTGAACCCAAAGTGAACTTTCCCTGCCCTTCATTCATTAACGATAGTCTTGTCGAAGACATATTTACGTATTTAGGAGACCTATAAATTGAATTTTGATCGGAATGTTGAGAAATTCTCTTCTCCTGCGGTCACTCCTCCACATTAAAAGCCCCTTTTACTCTCTTTAGGAACTTTTCGCAGTTCCTATAACCAGGAAACGGTCTATTTCTTGCTGCATCGTGTCAGCGGAGGAACCAGGCACCATGGACCGCAGCTCCAAGAACCATCTCAGCTTCTCTTTGGGGCTCCATAGGAACTCCTCTGACATTTGAAGAGTTAAGATAAGATAAAATGCTATTAATCCTGAAGGAAATTCTTGCGCCAGACGGCTCCATAATACACAGATAACAACAACAACAAAAGCTCAGGTAAGTGAAGTATCAAAGTAAGTGTCTTGTATGTAGTTTGCAAATAAAAAGCACTGAATAGAAGTTTGGAATGTTAAGTACAAAGTGAAGGAAAGTGTAAGAAACTCAAAATTGTCATCCTGATTTCTGGGACTCTTGAATAAGTGAATGGATTCTTCACTGTGGGCCGGTCATTCTCTTATGAGAAAGCTGCACTGCGTTGTTTTCAATGGAATAAAGGGACACCAAAGTGTCCAGTTCAAAAGCACCCGCAAGACATGACTGAGATTTGGAAAAGAGACGCTGTCGTTACAGTTTACGGTACAATTTTAGTGACGGCAGAACGTCGGGACGATAAACACACGCAACGAGATCGACTGAAAGTTTAATCTTCCAGTCCGAAGTTTATACTGGACATAGTTTACTGGGCCTGCAATTTAGTGTTATCATTGAGGCTTTTCTCGGTCTGATTTCTAATTCAATCTGGGAGTTATTGAATTATTCAAGTTGATTCATATACTTTGTGGTACACTCGGCGCATGTGACAAGCCGACAACAGGATACCAGGCCGGCTTTAAATCAGGCCTCTGTTGCTGTCAGCTCCGCAGACGAGGCCGACTCTAATCCAATTGATTATCGCTCTGAAACCCGTCGGCCCATGTGGCTGTATTTAACACAGATTCCAATTTAATACATGCGGTATTTTCTCAAGAAATAAGTCCGTTCAAAGTGAAATCGCGTCTTGAAGTGCCAGCGCTTCAATGAGCGCCGATCTCGTGCTGGAAAGTCTCACGGGCCGCTCGCGGCTGAAGAGCAGCCGTTGTGTTTCCTCGCCGTCTGCTGCCATCCGCCGCACATCGCCTAAAAATAAAACAATTAAAAACATAACAAATAGGACGACTTTGTGCAACCGAAGCTGCAATGCTAATGCGAAGCATGCCGAATAAAATAAGCTCATTGACGGAGTGGTACATCATGTTATAAGGTACCATTCATGATTTTTAAATTAATTCCAGCGATAAATTTAATGTTCTACTTGTTTTATTTGTGCATCTGTGTGTGTGTGTGTGTGTGTGCGTGTGTGTGTGTGTGCGTGTGTGTGTGCGTGCGTGTGTGTGTGTGTGTGTGAAGGGTAAATCTACAGCAAAGACGGATGAAGGTACACTTCCTGCCCCCCCCCTTCATATTCAGCTGCTTCTCGAATCTCCATCTTCATGTCATAATAGGTTTCTCCACACCGATGGTGGGCAGTCAGTCCTCCGTAATGATCGGAGACACTGCCAACGGCTGATTGGTGTTTTTAATTTCACATATTTAATCCCTCAAGTTAGCGAATAAATGACCTCCGTTGAGTCCGAGGATCAAACGTTGCTTTCAGATCTTTCCCTGGGCTCCGGTGAACCATCCGTCTATTTTTCTATTTTTGAAAATAATCTCCTGTAAGGTGTTTTTTTAATCTTTTTTTTTCTTACTGTTCGTTTTTTTTTTTTTCCCCGGTGTGGAATGATCACCACTTGAGAAAACAGCACCGCCCCGCCTGATTGACGTATGATTCTGCACCGTATCAGAAAACCGCCGTTGAATAAATCACGTCTGATAAAACTCTGAAAAGCCCAGAAGTCGAGCAAAACAGCATCCTGCTTTTTTTTTTTCTTCTTGTTTTTCTTTTTTTTCCTGCTGTTTTTCCTCAAACTGGAAAGGATCATTTATCTTAGATTGATTTACCATTTCAGGAGTAGGAGAAACATGTCAGAATTCAGTGATCTAAGAAGATTATTTATTTGTGATGAGTCAAAGAAGACTATTGTGAGCGGAGGGGGAAGAAAAAAATCCTCTGTGTGCCTTTTATTTGCGAAATGTGGGGGTTTTTGTTTTTGAGACGCACACTGTCATCATAAATACTAGTCACAAGAGCCTTAATGCATTCATGCATAACTTTATGCCAAAGAACATTATATAGTTTAATTTAATAATAAGTTAGCAGAAATGGAGGATGAAGTACTTTTAGGACATCTGATAAAAGCCACATGCTTTTCATCTGTAAGTCCTCTGAAAGCAAATGAATGGTCTTAACAGCCAGCGTATATATTTTCTCCCTCTAATTTCAGAAGTAATTCTCATCAGAGGTTTTTGCAGATGAATCCAGGATCTGTGGCAGCGGCGCGCTTGCGAGGAGCCAGGGGTTACGTGCGTTTACCAGAACAGAGAAAAAGGGGCAGGGACGCCATCGGGATATTCTTCTTCCTGCGGGCTGCTGCCCTCAGGGGTCGCCGCAGCCAATCATCTGCCTCCGTTTAGCCCACGGCCAATCACCTGCCTCCGTCTGGCCCCTTTCTCTGCATCCTCTTCTCTCGCGCCAACTAACCTTCAGTCCCCCCCCCCCCCATCCGTTGGCATCTTCTCTGGTCCCGGATCTTCACCGTCCCTCCTCTGTCTCACTTTATCTCCAGAACATCTAAACACGCCCTCTGTTGGACTCCTTCCTTCCTGATCCTCTCCATCCTCCTCACGTCTTCATCTCCGCTGCCTCCTGTCTTCTGCACTTCGGTGCATTCGTACGCAGGGTCGGGTCTGATCGGTTCCAGTTGAGGAACCTGAAGTTACGGAGATGATCCACATTTTTCAGAGTGAGGGGCTTCATGAAGAATCAAAGAAGGTCTTTGGGTGACCTGGACAACCACAGCTTTTAGGTGCTTTGAGCCTCGGATGATCAGTGCCACCCAGTTCAGCAGGCTTCATTTCACACTTGAAACAAAAATGTCGTTCGCCGCCGCGCGTGTTGTTTTTTTTACGTCAGACCAACATCTCTGGAGAGGCCGGCTGCATCCACGCCGCTCGGGAAATGATTTATTTAGACGGCCCTTTGGATAACGAGTCACCGAGGTGCGTCGGAGCTCTTCGTTCATTTGCCAGGGAGCTTTGACGGAACAGCTAAGCGTCTCTCCGCCGACGAGAGCCTCCAAACGTATCGCGACAGCCGGCGGTGGGTTTTGGTTTCTCACGGCGCACGCGGAGGAGACGCCTTCGACCCGTGGCCGCGTCTCCGTCCCGCTCACACCTCACAGAGAAGCTGAAGCGGCGGCGCCGGGCGGAGGATGGAGTCACGAGGTCTGCTCAGGTGGATGAAGAAGTACAGAGTAGAAAAGGCCGGTATGGCTTTTCTGTTTCCTAAGCTTCCGTCACAGAGCGTGTTGCAGGTATTTTAGATCAGTCGCATGGATGAACAGTGATAACTGATCAAAGTGCACGACACGTTATTCCAAAGAAATGAGCTCATACTCAGATTAACTCGTACGTATCCACCGACATTGGGAAAACATTAAACTGATATAAAACACAGTGTTTTCACACCGAAAACTGGTTTCAGGAGTAAATCAGAAATCCGTCATTTAAAGTCAAGGCGATACCTCGGAACGTTCCGGCTCCCTTTTGGTTCCCTCTTTCTTTTATCCTCGCCTTCCTCCTCCGTTTGAACGGTCCCTTTCCACCAAAATAAAAAGTTTAACTGCATGCAGTATATCCCACAGCAGACGGTCACGCTCGCCCCAAAGGTCACACACTCGTCAGCCTCTCGCACTTTACATATCTCTGCATTCTTTGTGCAAAATAGATTTTTTTGTTTATAACTCAATAAAGTTGTTTTGATGTAACGGGCCTTTATGGTAATTGAATAACTGAGCAGGATGCTTCAGTGCTGCCGCAGCCCATCTCCACCCGGTCCGGGGCAAAAGGCTCATTTTGATTGGCAGCGAGGATACTCCCTGTCTATTAGTGCATTCCGTACGAACAAGCGACTGGAAGTTTCACACCTAGAAGCAATAATTAGCATCAGCACAGCACAGCGCGGTGGACCAAATGTTCCAGGAACAATCGGATTTGCTGCCCGTGTTAGCATTTATGGACACGAGTCGGGAAAATCTCGGTTTTCACGCGAATCATCTATTCAACGCGTGTTTGCACGATTTGTCGTTTATTTGTCAAACACCCGATGGATGAATGGATGAATGGACTCCCGTGGAGAGCGCTTTGAGAGGGGTTGTACGGCGCGGTGCCAGATGATGCGCAGATCCAAATCTTTGCCACCTTCGAAGACCCCCTCAGCTCCAGCTCGGGGGGACATGTTGTATCTGACCGGTGAGGATGGAGGGGATCCTTTTCTGGTTGCGAGAGGTAAAATCATAACATCCCTCGTGATCCGAGGACCGTCATTTCCGGACCACTGAGCGCACGTGAATAACAGCAGCACCGGCTACAAATGTATCAATAAATATTTGTGTACATATATCGGCTGCACACTGCAGGTGTCCACCTTGCAACAGGAGATATTTACACAGAAATTGTTTTTTAACTTTTAACTAAAAACATACCGGTAACTTTCCCAAATAGGTACTGGAAATGCTTTTTTTCCAAACAGTGGCTGTAACACGGCTGATGAAAAAGAGTAATGATAGTTAACACGAGGAAAAGTCCATTCATCCATCCATCCATTTTCCATCCCTGCTTTGTCCTCCTCCTATTTCCTTCTTGGAGAGCCTGGTCCATCGCCTTCAACTCGAAAGCCGCATCAAAATGCATTTCTTGGTGTGTTTTCTGCGCATGAAGCGCAATTTCATTGGTCCGATGTGACCAGGCGAGATGTTTTGGCGGCGTGAAGCTCGTTAGCCCCAAAATATCCGTCAAGTAGCCGCATCGCCGTTCGAGCCGCAGTGTTCAAAGCGTGGGGAAAAAGTAGCGGCTTCTCGTCCGGAAATGACGGTACGTTTGATTTCTCCCCGTTTTCACTGAAAGCTTGTTCACAGCTGGAGTCGAGTCTCTAGAAAAAGGAATTAGCCTTGATGCGCTTCTTCTGAAAAGTTGGATAACAATAATTTGTCGGAGGAATTTGCCAAAAAGAGCAAATGGTCAACACATGCCTGATATCAAACTTTGATTTTTTTTTTCCCCATAATTGCAAAGTCGTACTTCGAATTGGTTCTGTCATCTTTTGGTCTCAATTTTTGTCATCGAGAATAAGTCGATGTTAAGTTTATGAATCCTGGGAGTCGGAAACATGACATGTAACATCAGCCTGACTGTAATGACTCCGTTTACAAACGCTAACAGCCAAAGTGAGGAAATGTTTCAGAAATTCCCCCCAAAGACAAGGCCTGCGTTTTCGCGAAGGCTTCATTAACACATAAGTAGGCTCAACATTTGCGATAACACTGCTAATCTATGCAAACTTTCTCCAGCCTTGTTGCAACAGTGAATGCCTGACGGACCGTGTGAGGGCGTCGAGTAAAATATACTCTGTAAAAACCCGACAAAGGCCGACTTCTCTCCCGGCCTACAAAGGATTCCAAGTTTCTCCATCCTGCCCAGCTGCCTAGAATAGACAACAGCCTCTTTTGTCAGGGTGAGTCAATCTGTGTGGGTGTGAATGCATTAGCCCTTCACAACAGAATTATGCCCCCCTGGACGCCCCCGCTTTGCTTTGAAATATTCTGTGATAGGTTCCCGCGGTCATGTTTAGATCACTTCCGGGCGATGATCTACCATAAGGGCAGATGAATGGCGGCCATTGAGACGCTGAATAATTACTCTCGGACCTGCAAATTGGGGAACACATAACCCTCAGAGGGCAACATGACAAACATGTTTTTCGGGGCTGGTGACAAAGAGCATGTTTTGATGTGACGGGGCATATTCCCTGAATTGAGTCATGCAGCGGGGTTATCGCTGTGGTGTGTGTGGGCCGTCGGGCGCTTTGTACGTCCGTCCGCGCGCTTTGCTTTTCACGGGCTGACCCACAGATTTATGTGTGTGTGTGTGGGAATGTGTATATGAATGTGTCGCAGTGTAGATCATGCATGCGTGTGAGTGTGTGTGTGCGTGTGTGCGTGCGTGTGTGTGCGCGCGCACTCACGGCCTCCCTGGGAAAAGCGTCTTCGGATGAAGTCCGCTCTGAAGTCACGGTTTCCAACGGCCAGCAGACCACTAGCCTTCTGTGCTAATGTGAGTTCTCATGATGACCCATTGAGTTCTGGACACAATTCATTCATTCAGAAGCGCCAGCGGGACCTAATGATCTGTTCGTCTGGCTAACACACCCTAGAATCCCCTGCAATTACATTCAGCTTGGACAACTTTCAAACATTCGGCTCGTGTAGTTCAGTGGTTTAGCACCGAGGTTGACAGGCTGTGCTCACTCCTGCTGTTGCGAAGGGGGGACGCCGAGCAAAAGCCCTGTCGGGGTTTTCGACTTTGACTGCACTATTTCTGTCAGGTCACAGGTTCGCAACCAGCGGGAATCTTTTTATTGAATATGAGAAGTTAAACCACTCCCTCCTCACACTTGAAGTGAAACGGCTTTTAATTTCAAGCTTAAACTACCTCGTAAGTATCTGGGTGACACGCATATGTGTGCAACATAAGCTAGCTCAACCAGATCGCCTAAAAATTAAAAACAAAACAAATAGGACCGCTTTGCGCAATCGGAGTTGTGATGCTAATGCAAAGCATGCCGAATAAAAGGAGCTAATTTACCAAGCGGTACGTCATGTTATGAGGTAACGCTCGTGATTTTAAATGAATTTCAGCGATAAATGTGATGCAACCACCAGATGAAAACAGTGATTTCACAACATTCTCGCTAGGTTTGCAAATAGCCATAGCTGCTTCCAGCATGTCCATTCAAGGCCAGTGAAACTAGCTGTCCTCTGGAAAACTCCAGCGCAACACACTGTGCCGCGTGTCGACCAAGACACCAAGATACGCGACCGAGATACGCATGGAGTGGCTCTTCCCTGTCTGCCTTGGGTTCACCGGGAAAAGTGTACATTTTGAAGACCCACTCATGCGGCGCCGTTTTCAGTCCAGTTCGAGGCAACGCCGGGTCCTGGGCTGCAGACTGGGGTAAAAACCAGAGTTTGAGAAGCCGTGAAATGGAAAAATAAAATGGCGGTCCCGTGTCCAGCAGTGTCTTTATGTAAGGAATTATAAATAGATAATATAAATCTCAAGTTGCACATTATACCATGAATACACGCATAAAACACATCTAAATGGTTCAAGTCCCTCGCATGTCAAAGGCACAACTGTAAATACAGCAGCCATGAGTTTTTTACATTCTTGTAAAGTTTAAGATTCCAGGGGAGGAGCTCAATCTTTTACTCCTGCTTTCTCCCGGAGGATGAAACCGACTCCCGGGTTTTGCACCGCACCGGGACTGCCATGTTCACCGCCTGTACGTCTTTATGCCACGGGAGGAATCGGCGCCCACTCACAGCCGCCCATTGCAGGAAACAGAAGCGTTTGTGTTGTGGCGTCCGGCGAGTTAAATGACGAGCAAAAAGGAATCAG
>CAAKHD010002291.1:107062-110649 GCA_901007705.1 Fistularia tabacaria
GATTTGCCTTTCCCAGGAGGTTGTATGTGGTGCCGCGGGGGGAAGGTGAGTCACTCACAGGCTCCAGGGCTCTGACCCGCTGGACCTCTGGCATAATTCAATCACTCGGAGCATCATTAGGCCGCCATTATGAGACATAATCTCCCGGGCCGAGAAGGACGGTTACTCCGTGACACTGTCGGGGGGAGAGAGAAAAAAAAAAAAAAAAAAAAAAGAGCAACGCACCACTTCCTGTCCGCTTCCTTTTGCACGCCTTCCAGCCACAATCGGGCCTTGTTTACTCGCATCGTTTTGCGGGAGTGCGAGCCGGTGTTTCGGGGAACTGACGCGACATTGATGTCCAGTTGCTATGGGAGCGGGGCGAAGGCCGCGGCGCAGAGCCGCGACCTTCCTGTTTGGCTGCACAGTAACTCACTGAGCAGATACAAATTACTCGGCTTTTCGATCCACCAATTTAGCCCCTACTTATTGGGCAGGGGTCAAACTGAGCTCTTTTATGCAGCGGCCGTTTGAAGTGGCCGCAGACCGCTGGGAGACTTCAGCGCCAGGCTTCTCGATACAGGGGGAGGGAGTGCGAGGGGAAGCGCCGAGAACAATGGGCCCCCCTTAGAAAAGCCTCTAAATCTTGGTGTGCGACTTCAAAAGAGCCTGGTGTCAAAGCCCGTGTTGTGGCTGGAGCTGGACACGCTGTTTCCCTGGATATAAATGTTTTAGTAGAGGGCACACCTCCCCGGGCCGGCCCCGTCACCGGCGGAGGTAGGAGGAACAAGCGGGGCTCTGTGCGCCTCTGAGGGCCTCATCAGACACCATGCACGCACGCAGCCCACCAAAACCTATTCATCTCACGCCATGATATGTTGTCTTTAGTTTGGTTTTGTTTGTTTGTTTGTTGTTGTTTTTTTACATCTCCGCTCCCGGTCCGTCGTTTCCCGCCGCCAAAGGGGAAATTTTTTACCCGCGAAAGGCCGCTGCTTTGCAGATATCAGATATCAGATATCAGATATGGCTTCCTGCTCAGGGCGCCGGGCCGGGTATGTCTAAAGCAGCATCATGATGCCAGACGAATGCCACTGTTCCCTAAAACGATACATAATTCATCACCAATCAGTCTTGTGAGCCGATGCTGACTCCTCTGTTATCCCACAGAAGATAGATGTGGGAGCGAAGGCCTTTGAGATCCAGATGGTACGTTCCCAACAATAAGGTTTGGGCTTCCTTTGGAAAATGATCCTTTTCCTGTGTGTGACACTCATGTATCATCGTCAGACGGTAATGAGACGACTCCCCCACATGAACATCTCCAATATAGATGTTCTCTCTGTCCTCATTTTTTTTTTTTTTTTTTCTTTTTTTCGTGCCTCCCTTCAAATTGATATCAAAGGGTTTCGCATCAAATTGGGGGCGTCCGCTGTCAGGAGGACGGCGATGCACGAAAACCGCCGCTCTGGATCCACGGCGAGGCTTGTTTCCCGCACGGAAACCCAAATGAATATTCCTCCTGTTTTCTTCAGCTGTGATTTACGGCACAAATTATCGCCCTGTCTCCTGGCATGAGACGCCTGTCGGCGCCGCTTTAACCGGCTGCGCCTTCTTCGAAAGTCATTTACGTAAAACCTCTGAGTAAACACCCGCTCTTTAAATGAAACACCCGTCACAGTTCGGCGTGTTTGCACAACGCAGATGCGGACACGGGCGACCCGGGGTCGGGATCCGGTGCGTTCGGATCCTCTCGGTCGCCCCAACCGGGCCAGTCCCTTATTTGGTCTCCATGCAAACGAGCCTTCGCTGACCTTTCGCTCCTTTTCTCCCAATCTTTGAGTCTCCCCTGGCCTCTCATTTGCATCCCAGGAGTCCCCCTGAGGAGCGGTTGCACCCTGCGACGCGATTGTAATCTCACTCCGCGAGGAGCCTCCTGACAGTCCCGCTGAATTATGGCGGCTCTCGGGGCTCGTCGGGAGCATCGGGAAATTTCGAATATCGCTCTCCTTCCCGAATGCCCATTTTGACCCCTATTACGCGTTGGGGACTCCACGTCAAAGAGCGAGGAGGAGATTTAATTTGTTGACAATTGCCACCGATCTCCCTTAAACGTCTTTTAATTGATAACAGCAAGGGAGAGCGGTGAACTTTAAATAGACATTCTAATTATCGGCTTTAAGAAGCAGGGGCTTTTTGGGAAATGTTATGGCATTTGGAATGGGATTAATGGCCGAGCGAGGCGCCGGCCACCCCGCAGCTAAATGACATTAAAGAGGGAGATGAGTGGGGCCGCTGAAGGGAGCAAACCCACTCGTCACAAGAGCCGGGGCGCCCACCGCCTTGGGCTCACACACCGTGGGGTAACGTCGCAGGAGGAGACCGGGGCGGGGGTTTTTACATTACCTAGCAGGTTTTACATTACCTATGCCTCCCCGAAGGCTCGGACGAGTCCCGGACGAGTTTGAGAAGAAAGGAATAAACACGCGCGTCCCAGTCGGGGACGGGTGCCGGATCTGGAAGAGTAAAGAAAATGTGTGATAGCATGACGTTTCGAGCAAAAATCCGCTCTTCGTCAGAAGTGAATCTCGGGTGAATGGAGACGGGGGCTGGCCGAGCGGGTCTTGGCGGCGAAACCCGTGTCCGGAGTCCAAATGTTTTTACCGGCTTCGGGAAAACGGTCGCTCACCGGGGCGGTCGGCGAACGGCGGGTCATCGAGAGGACACGCAAAATACTTTCTCTGTCCTGATCGTCCTTTTCCATTCCAGCGCGATCGGCATTGCCGCCGCCGGATGGAAAACATCGACGAAAAAAACAGCGTCGATCCGGAGCGGCGAAAACATCTCGCCGTAATTAGCAAGAAAATCCCGACGCGTCGCCACACCGCGAACGCATTCCTCGGCGGGTAGTCGTTATTTTTGAGGGGGATTTACACGAACGGCCGTGAGCGAAAGCGGACGGAAATGTCCTCCGGCGCGGACGGCGTGCTGTCTGAGGAAGACAGGAGACAGATCGGGGTTGGCACGTCCAATCAACAGTTCTATGTCAGAATCACCTAAGAGACGTCTGCTGGAGTGTTCGCGATGCGTTCAAGTGCAGCTTTTTCAGCTGCGGTGATGCGACGCAGGCCGCCCGCTTTGGCGCCGCTTCTCCGGCGGCTGTTTGTTTTGGCTCCGTCCTGCAGGAGTCGCCGTCTTAGAAGTTGAAAGACGATAAGATATCAGCCCGTCCAGCCTCCCCGCGCCGCCGCGCTCCAAAAAAACATCACAACACTTCCAACATCGGCCCTGGCGGTCTGGAGTCATAAAAACGGCGGCCAGGTGCTCCGAGATGTTTGTCAGATGTGGTGGACTTTTCTCAAAACAACAAAGAAGCACATTTGGTTTTTTTATATTAATTTCCCCGACGGTCAGACTGTCCTCCTGCTGCCTTTCACTGTCCGACCGGAGAAAGACAGAACAGCCACTGGTCCAGGTTCCATTCACACCTCGACCATAGCACTGGATACTGAGATGGATGGATGGATGGATAGATAGATAGATAGATAGATAGATAGATAGATAGATAAACATACATACATACATACATACATAAACACAGACATACATGA
>CAAKHD010002293.1:10272-44761 GCA_901007705.1 Fistularia tabacaria
CACCTTGTTCCCTTTACGCTGCCGAAGGGAAGCGGGGGGGGGCCGGGAGTATGACCAAAATCGGGGGGGGGGGGGAGGGGGGTTGGGGGGGGGGGGGGGGGTGACGAGAACGCGAACAAACGAACGAGTTAATGAAGAACAAGAGACGTCCAGAAAGAGAGAGAGAGAGAGGGAGAGAGAGAAGAAAAGATTCTAAAGAAAGATACATATAGATAGATTCCTTTTATCTGCAGCTGTAAAGAGGGGATTTGTGATGGAGGAATTAAAGGAGGGGAGGCCTTGATATGCAAATGAATCTGCTGCTAATCAAAGCAATAAGATTAGCCTTCCAAATTGAGATGAAGAAAGGCTCCATTATCTAGGCCGAGTGTCATGTTTAATAACGCGGAACGGCATGGTAATTCACCAGTGATGCAACTGTAGCCTGTGTGGGTGTGCATGTGTGTGTGTGTGTTTGTGTGTGTGTTTGAGAGAGAGTGAGTGTGAAGGGAAGAGACAAGAGATAAAACGTTAAATATCGAGATTTAAACATTTGGAAGACAAATTATGACCTTGCTTGTCCGTGCACGCTGGTCTCATCCATGTGCATGAGTGTGTGTGTGTGTGTGTGTGTGTGTGTGTGCGTACACATGCACATGCAATCCGATAACGATAAAGTTCAGTGCTATGCTATCGTTGCATGCTACACCCTACAAAGAGATGAGTGTGGGGATAATGGGGAGAGACGTCATGTAAATGCCCTACGGAGGCCAGCGAGGCCTCTCATTTGCAAATCATAGAAAGCTGTTCACACTCTCATTCACACGTCATGTAAAGATATACGGTGCAAACATTCACCCTCTCATTCACTCCTCGAATAGACAAGCAACATTCACCCTCATTCACAAATCACATACAGACATTCACCCATTCACCCTGTGGAGATATACGGTACAAGCATTTTCCCAAATCATATAAAGACATACGACGATTCACCCTCTCATTCATATGTTATACGGAAACAAACAACCATTCACTCTTTCATTGGCTTGTAATATGAAGTCATACAACCATTCACCCTCTCATTCACAAATCATATAAACATTCAACCATTCACCCTGTCATTCACAGGTTCTATAAAAATATACACTCACCCTTTCATTCACTGGTCATAAATAGACATTCACCCTCTCATTCATGTGTCACATGTAGACAAACAGCCGTTCACGCTCTCATTCACAAATCAAATATAGACATCCAGCCGTTCACCCCTTCATTCACACGTGAAATAAAGACATCCAACCATTCGCCCTCTCATTCACACGCCCGAGAGATAAAAGTATACATTCATCCTGTCACTGGCTCGTCTTCTAGAGACGGACAAACACATGCTCGAATAAAGACCTCTCACATCTGGACATTTAAATGAACCACCATGTGTTTGGACTGTGGGAGGAACCCGGAGAACCCTGAGGAACCTCACGCAGACACGGCGCGGATCTGCTCGCGGCTGCGCCAGCGTGCCGCATGCAAGGGACAATATTTCATCATGTGACCGCCTCCTGGCTAATCTCCTGGGATACGGCGTCCTCCCTCCAGCGCGGCGGTCGATAGCGGTTACATGTCTCCGGCTGATTATGTAAAGTGTCTTTAGCAGATTGGGCTGAGGTGTGGATTTGCGGTTTTCCTCCGCCGCAGTACCCTCAACCCCCACCCCTGCTCCACCAAGTCCACTAAACTTTAAAATTTTTTTTCTTTTTTTCCCGAGTGTTATTATGATGAATAAGGCGGCGCTGTAGCGGTCGAGGCCGAGTTAGCAAATTTACAGTGCCGGCGACGGAGCGCACTTCACAAAGCGATCGTGTCCTGCGCGGATTAAACTTTGCCGAGGCTGATGCGGGGTAATTAGCTGCAGCGAAGGAGAAGAAGGGAAAAAAATGAACATGTCTAAAGGGCAGCGCAGACTTACACCAACACAATTTAAAGGAATTAGCTGACGGCGGTAGAAATGAAAATGAAGCGCACATCACGCGGGATCGGTTTCAAGCACTTGAACGTCCCCTGGCTCAGCGTTTGGGTGCTTGTGGACCCGACTATAGGAGCTGTGCTGCCCTCCGGTGGCCGAAGCGGCACTTCGTACTCGATGTGTAAACGCGCAGGCTAGCGTGGTAGCATGTAACAATTAGCCTGACCAAGCTAATCTGAGGGGGGAGTGGAATTAGCGCATCGTTCAGTCACGGTATTCACCCCGTTCTCCAAACTTAGCCGACGTGACTGAAAAAAAAATTAATCTTCAGGAGAACCGAGGCACACCGCGGGTTTAAGATTGGTATCTTGATTAGCGTTATCTTCTTTAAATTGTTTGTGGGAAGACAAATCCCAGCATGGTTTCGTTAAATCCAGATTGACGGCTGGCGGCGGGATATCTCAGAGGAACATACTCGGATCGACCCTCCTGTTTGAGCTAGACAAGGGCTAGCGCTAGCCCCGAGGTGCGACGTGGAGGACCCTCCGCCAGTCGTTCAACAAGTTAGCTCAGAGCGCCAACCGTCTCATTGCGATTGAGCTGATCCGACTTAAAGCGAGTCGAAAGCAGAAATCCTCCCGTGACACGCTTTGCGCCTTCACGACGGGAGGGCTGTCGACGTCGCCACGGAAAAGGTGAAGCTAACGACGCGCGGCGGTGGTGCGTGCTACGATGCGGGAGACATCCGGTCGCAGCTTCAGGATACAAAGATGGGAGGCGCGGGAAGTCGCCGAAACGTGTCCAACACCTGACCGAAACACGGAAAGAAAAGGGCATTTAATGACACACATACACATGGCCTATTGCTGTGTACGGGAGGGGGAGGTCTCAGAATAATCCCCCATGCGCCCACTAAACCATAAAGATGGGATTAAGGGCGCCCCATTTGGCGCCTGGATACACAAACCAGCACAAGGAAAGCCCCGCCGCCACAAGCACTGGCTGGAGGATCTCCCGGGGGTTTGGACGGAGCGGCGGCTGCACGGGACGTCCAGATTTTCCTGTGTCTTTGGGGGGCGGGAGGCTCACGGTCTGGGGGTGGATCCTCCATGGCACATTGAACACGTAATCCTGTTTTTTTAGGGGGCTTTCTTTTGGCTGCGGGTGGAAGACAGTGCTAACCTTTGCGCTGCCTCGCCGCCCGAGTCTCAACAGAAGCTCCTCTCTCATTGGTCAGATGGGCGTCAGACGTTCCCGGGTAGCAGACGTCGATGAAGCAATGGGCCTCTGGTGCAAATCACTTCCTTAAGGGAGCAATGGCAGGGTTCTGGGGTTCTCCACTCCCCGATTCGATATTCTGTGAATGCACCTTAGGGCTACGGGGGGAAAGGTAAAGTTGCCTAACGCACAAAGACAAAGTACCAAAAGCAGCGCCGGACAAAGCAGGAAACTTTAGATGCAGGTAACGAACGACAACACTTGATTGGCCATTTCCACCCGGCTGTTACAAAACATCGGTTTTCCTTCGGTTTGCGGTTCTAATGATTCGTCTACCATAAAAAAGACTGAACCATAAGGTAGACTGTTAGCTTGTTAGCTATAAGACAGCGCTTCCGCTTTTCCCGCGACTGCCTCAAATCGGCTTGACATTGAAGGGACGTTGAAGGGACCCGCTGGTTCCACCGGACTTCCGATGGGTTTCAGACCGCATTTCTGATTGCGTCACTCGTACCTCCGGTTACCCCTGGCAACCGATTGTGAACCGAGTCAAGTGAACACAATTGGTAGATCACGACGCTGATTTATCTATTTATTTTTTTGACAAACCCGGGGCCGCCGGCATTAATAATACCCGTCTATCGCTGACGATTTGAGCGTGACCGCCGGCGGCCGGGGGAAAAACCGCCGAACGATGCACCTTTAGCTTTTGAAAGGCCCCGTCAGGGTAGAGCTGCCGGGGCGAGTCGGGCGGGGAGCCAATATCACCATGAAACACTGAGACAGAAATAGGCCACGGCCGCCGCCAACAGTGAGCGTTCTGTTGTTGTTATCTGCACCGTTTCTCAATCCATCCTGACAGCCCTGCCATCCTTTGGGGAAGGAAGCAGCAGCCACTGGTGATTACAAAGCCCCCACCTCCTCCGCCGCCGCCTCTCCACCAAGGAGGGGAGGTGCTGGTGGTGGTGGTGGTGGTGGTGGGGAGGGAAATTATGCCCGCATTAATATTTCATATTACACGGGACCGGCGGAGAAACCACATGTGTACTCAGCCCTTTGTCTTCGTGTCAAATGAAATGTGCCCGGCAATCGTCAAGAGGTTGAGCCGCGGCGGCGGCCCGCGGCGGGGGTGGGGTGGGGGGCGATGGATGTCTGGCGGGAAAGGGAGGGAGGACGAGGAGGAGGAGGAGGAGGAAGAGGAGGAGCGTCGAGACCCGGGCGACGGGAGGAAGAGCGGCGACGTCGCGAGAGAGAGGGCACGAGGTGAGCGGCGGCGGGGATGCGGGAGGAAGGTGAGGAAGGTGAGGAAGGTGAGGAGTCTCGGCGAAAGGCGGCCGGCGGGAAAGAGGAGACGGGAGGAGAAGAAAGGGGGAAAGACAAGTACCTACGGTGCTTTAAATAATGTAGGGAGGCGAGAGCTGCCATAACGGACGATGATGTTTGGCAGACTGGAAGCCGCTGAGCAGGACGGGCGGGTGATGTTTCCAGGAAGCGGTCACGGAAAAATGAGAAGAAAAGGGGGTTAAAAGAGCTGAAATGACAAGGATAATAAAAAATTCCGGCTCCGAGAGGCCCCTCACTCCTGGTCATGCGGGGAAATCAAGTGATCCTATTGTCTACGGAGACCAACCATTAAAATCGGTTATTAATCTATCTAATATGGACAGATTTTACAGTTTATGACTTCATTCACGTGTTTTCATTGAGTGCTGAATACAGATAAACAATCCGTGAGGATCAGAACGGGGAGCACGAAGCAAACAAACAAAAAAAAAGGCTCAAAGTATCTCAGTGTTCACAGGCGTTCTAATAAAAGGTTGGTCAAGAACATTTTGGGAAGAAGATGGCGTTCATCCCTGTCACTACGGTGTCCGGGCTGAACCACCACGCGGAACCCCACCCGTCTCAGGATGAAATAATCCAATGAAGGCATGACGGCAGCAGCGAAGGTCCAAAGGGAGTCAAGTTGGATGTGAGGGCAACTACAACAATAGATATAAGAATATAATTGCGGCTCAGCTGGTGCAGCGTACGAATCGGAGGGTTGGGGATGCGATTGCCTTCCGTGAGCCGTCCACGTGGCTTCTCTTTCAGGATAAGGGCGGTGAGGCCGGTTGAGGACGCGCGCCATCAGAAGCACCGGCAAACACCCGACATTCCTCCTGTTAACCCTCATTGTGTTGCGCACCTACAGCACTTGTCAGCCTCTTATACTTAAACCTCCCCCAGCACACACACACACCGACAGACACACACACACACACACACGTCCATCCCACCGGTTCCCGTCCTCTCCCTCTAACCTGATTATCAATTACCTCCTGACTGCGGCCAAAAACATTGTTGCCATGGAGACCCGACATTGAGCCCCGCGCAAACAAAACGCCTCTTAATTGAAGCCATCATTTCACTGATGGACACCCGTGACCGGGTGGCTGGAACAAACCATCACTGCAGTCTTGTGATAGATTTGTTGAAAATTATTCTTTTTTTTTTTTGCTGCTGTTGTTGTTGTTGCTGTTGTTGTTCAAACACTCAGATTCAATCAAAAATCAAGTGATTAGATAATACGATTAATAACAATCATAATATTACATTTTATTTAAGGCACATCACTCGACACTCAAGGACACTGTACAGACACAAATACACAATGAAATTAAAAACGCTAAAAGTTGCATGGTGGTTAAAAAATTGAAAATAAATAAATAAATAAATGAATAAATAAAGATATATCTATCGTGTACATGTATCATAAAGTACAAACTTATAGCAAAAGATGGTAAACTTAGTCAAAAGTATTGTAAATAATTACCTGATGATTAGACATGATTATCCAGCCGCCATCCTGTTTTTTATTTTATTTTTTATTTCATTTTAATTGAACATTATTTCATTTTTTTATTGAGGATGTAATGGAAAATACTACATTACCCACAATCCTCGAGCCAAACAACGACGTATCTGATTGGTGGAGGCTGCTGTTAGCCGCGAACTTTCGCCGGTTTGCTAGCTAAGGAACCGTTAACCCCAAAACACCGAATTAATTCAAACGGTAACTCGAAAATAGTTTGTGTAACATTTACCTGGGAAGAAAGAAGAGTGTTTTCTTCTCTGACGCGCCGGGCTTGGACTTAAAGGTGAGGAAAAACGCTTCTAAAAAGGGATATCACCGTCCCTCTGCCATGGCTTCTGGGATCGATTCAGTGAGTCGGGAGGGGATTATGGGATTGTAGTTCTTTTGCTCGCATACGGTTAGCGATCCTTTCTATGAAAGTATTCTTTGATTTGATTTTGTACCTTAAATTAAAAGTTTAATGCTCATCATGAATCTGCTATCGATTTGCTGTGGTTCATTTCTACTTTTTATTTCGGTATTTTCAGAAAAGTCCAATAGATAGCGGGCAGCCATTGTTGTGTCAGTATGTCGAAACCCTTCTCGACAGTGCAGTATCAATTTTAACATTTCTTACTCAGCTTTCTGACGAACAGTGTCACCCACTGGCTAGTTTCCTGGGAAATACTTTGAGCACACTGTTGAATAGAACTACAGGAGCTCAGAAACGTTTAAGGTCATTGTACATGAGCTGTATTATGGACGTGGAACCGCTGCAGAACGGGGTCCGAAGTACGCAAGTGCTCTGTCCACCATTATCGCACTTGCGGTGGCTAACGGTTGGTCTACAAATGGACTCCAGTGTCAAAAGCGCAGGTCCTCCGCAGGTCAGACGAGATGGATAACATACAGGGGGAGCTCTGGAGGGCTTTCAAACCGCTCCCGTTGGGCAGCAGAAGGGCAGATTAGCGTGGATGCTAGCCTGCTAATCAAGCCCACAAGCTACCTGGGCTGACGGTCCTTGTGTGGTATGCTTTGGCCTTTCGTACCTTCCCAGGGTTCGGCTGATCTTGACCTGAATGCAGTTTTAACTTCGATAGTCCCCTATGTGCAAGCCTGCGGCGAGAAGCACCTGCAATGCGTCGACAGATTTGTCTTCTCTCTGTTGCCTCATTGCTGCTACTGTCCTCTATTTTCGATACACGGGGTTTGTTTGTTATTTTGTTTGACTTACGGGTACTTCCCACTTACGTCTTCCGAGATACGAGCCGTTGTTCGTTTGATTTTTTTGTGATACGAGATGAGATCTGAGTTAGGGGTGAGCGGGATGAGCTTTTGACACCAACGTGGCCGCCGCTGTCCGTGAGGTGGTGTTTAACAACCGTGGGACGCACCGGCCGCCGCTCGGTAGTCCAGCGAAACTCATCAAAAAACATGAGCGAGGCGTGCGTGTTGTGGAGTAGTCCCTGAAGAGACGGAGAAGTTGTTGTTGGTGAGATACCGTGACGGAAAGCATCATCTGTGAGAAGGCAGGAGACATTTACGGGGATTTAGTGCAGCAGACGGCGGGAATGTCAACGGATGAGGCATCGGAAGAGGCGTTCAAAGCCGGCCGGGGACGGTTTGATGTGGTTTTAAGAAGAAGAGCGGCTTCACTCTGTCTCTAAATGAAGTTTAGCCATAAAATGTAGAAAAGTGCACACGTTACATTAGGCAGCAAATTGTAGCATTAAGTGTGTAGCCAGTGAGTTAGGTTAAGGATGGAGCACCAAATGGAAAACTCCCCAATCATCTCCGCCGATGCATCTTCATCCGATCTTCAAGGCAAACACACTTAATAAAACCACTTTATTTCTTTACATTCTTGTTTATGATGTGTTTTTATTTTTTGTACATCATTTGTTACTTACAAAGTACATTTTCCTTCTTGAGAACACGTAACAAAGAAATGGTTCTGGACCAGATCGATAGCATTTCAATTTATTACAGTGGGGACATTTTATTGAGCAGACTGAGCTCGGTCACGCACTGAATTCAACTCCTAAATCACTGTATTTTTAGTATTCGCGGTTTGACCCGCCCTGACCCTGAATGCTGTCGACAGGAGCGTCGGACACGGGTCACTTGACTGCGTCCCGCTTTTGACTGGATGCAGACGGTTTCATCCACATTCAGATTTTGTCCGCCGCAAATACACTTTTGCTCCAGGAAACACGCCCCGCCGCTGCTGTGAGCTATGAGATCTCGCAAAGAGCACGCCGGCGTTGTGATCGCTCGGCCATGTCAAGAGTCCACTGCCCCCCCACCCCCCTGCCGCACATTGCATGCCGTTTCATGTCGGCCAGAGGGGCTGGAACATGCGACGGCGACTCTCTGAACCTCCGTGGAGTCGCCGCACCGCGCTGATTGGTTCTGAAATGGCTTGCTGCCTCTGGAACTCTGATCTGTCACTTCAAAGGGTGTGTGTGTGTGTGTGTGTGTGTGTGTGTGTGTGTGTGTGTGAGGGGGTTTGGATGGTTTTGGGGGGGGGCTGCAGGCTGCAGGTGGGGGGTCACACAGCGCCGCCAGTGTGTTTCATCTGCGGAACAGAGGATATTCACAACTGATAGGCCGCCATACATAAAAAGTTGATGGTGAAAAACAACTGCCGGTTGTCAGGGTTTTTTTTTCTGTCCACAAGGGGGAGCAAGCAGGTTCAATCCAATCAAGCAATTAGACATGTACACGGTGACAGATGGGGCAGGGGGACCACAGGGGCGGACAGGGGGGGGAGGGGATTCAATAAAAGAAAAACCAGAGGGGATGAGAGGGGGTGAATAGGGGTTGATCTAAAGGCGGGGAGGGGGCTGGGAGGCGAGGGTGAGCTAATGGCGGCGGGCGGCCGATTGGCCGTAGCAGTCAGCCAATAGGTGACGTGGAGAAATGATGGTGATTAAAAAGACACGTTTAATAGCAAGCGGGGGGAGGTGTTAATGGGTTCTTCATATATGGCGAGAGCCAAGCACATAATTATACGTCGTGTGCATGTGTGTGTCTGTGTGTCGACGATTAAAACACAAAAAATGTATCGTTTCATTACAAACAGTGTGCGTGTGTGCGTGCGTGTCCACCCCCTCCACGGGTTAAACGCTCGTCCTCCATCCCTCCTAGGTGTCCTTGCTCTTCCCGGGCCGGAGGTAGCTGCGGTAGTAGAAGCGGCAGAAGAGGCCGATGAGGCTGAGCGAGTACGCCACCACCGCCACGTTCATGGAGTCTGGGAAATCGCAGTCGGTGAACAGGTTGTAAGTGGTGTGGAGGGTCACGACGAAGAACTGGAGCTGCGTGGGATGAGAGAGGGAGAGGTAAGGGAGCGCCCTCACCGATGTCTGTCAATGAGGGAATGCACGATCTAATTATGGCCTTAGAAGTAATACTTTGATTCCGTTTTGTAGTCTGATTGTAGTCCGAATAGAAGCGACCGCTCGAAACGTTAGGGACATGTTTTGGTGGTGCGTCACATGAAACAAAACGGCATCCAGGGAGCACGGAGAGGCGAGGAATGTAAAAATTTTTTTATTTAAAAACATTTCAGACCAAAATAGAAGTATACCAAAAGTATGTTTTCCCGCCCCCATGTTATCTATGTTTTCTTCTCTTATAGTTCTTGGTTTGCCGTCAGCTAGCTACAGCTAACTAGCTCGCGTAACTGTAAAAAATCTGCTTTCTACAGGGGGCTTCTCAGCAACCCCCAGTTTTCTAGGTAACCATCAGAGATAATTTGCAGTTCCCCCAGTGAGCCGTCGACGGGCGGATCTGTGTTTTGGCGGCAGGCAGTGATTGGCCGAGGAGGAGAGAATTATTAAGAGGAAGATAAAGGACCCCCTATCTGGCCCCATTTTTCTACACAAAGCAGCTCGAATGAAGACAAACTTTATGACTGAGTGAGAAAAAAAAATAGCATGGATGGTTGATAATCTGAATAAATCTGGGCCGCCCTGCTCAGATTATACAGCACAGACGGATCAATACCCACCTGTCACACAGAAGCAGTGCCGAATCCAGGCCACAGGCGGCCATTGTTTGTATCAGGCAGCATAATAGACGCTGGAACTGTAATTACAGTCACACACACACACACACACACACACACACACACATTCGTGCCCCTCCCCCTCTTACAGTCTAATAATTACCTCTTGTCATACAAGACAAACCCACACACACACCTCTGTCCTCAGCCGACTCACGGCGGGTCACCCCCGAGGTCGTTAGCGTTGCATAACAGCGGCTTTGTGACGCAGAATTACTGAAGACGTAAAGAAAACAAAATAAGAAAAACAAAAAACAAAACGGCTTGCTTTGTCTCCCCCAGCGGCGGCGCGGACGCCAAGCAGATGGCGGGGCAGTTAGCCGAAGCCCCGGGCCGCCGCCCCAGTCAAAGCCACAGCCCGGCACAGAACAATGAGCCGCTAATCACACTCGGCTTCCGGGAAGTTCCGTTGAACCCTGACTCAAAGACTCAACCGCCGGTGGCGGTGACGGCGTGGTTTCCAGAGCTTAGCGGCAAACTGAAGGCATCAAAACCAAGCGTCAGCCCGGGATTTCAGGCCGTAGCGTTGCTGAGGGACCCCGCTTCTAGAGGTTCCAGTCACAGCCTCCTTTTAGATTTGAACCAAGGATAACAGATATACAAGTGTATAATTCAAGCAAGTTAAGAACAAAAACAGAGATAAATCCAGTGTCTCCTCACTGTCATGAGAAGTCTGACACCGCCTTGTATTCCGATTTTAAGGTTATTTATTTCTAATTTTTAAAATTCTTTTACAGTTTTCATACATAAAGATGTATTAATTTCTTCATTTTTTTTTTTCAATTTTCCAGAAGCTTTCTTGACAGAAATGTTATTATTGTTATTATTGTGATTATTATTATGAACACCAGTAATAATTATAATAATAATGATAATTAAAGGTAGCATATGAGTAGTACGACTACTACCACTGCTATAGGAGTGGTGCTCCTGTGTTTCAGGACTGTTTGTCTGCTGCTAATCTATGTGTTAAGTTGGCGTGATTTGGACAGGATGATTTTTGGAAAACAAATCAATGTATTCTAAGTTTCGGAAAAAGCCAATTTCGAGGTTGAAGAGGCGGCCCTGGCACTGACCAGCTGCAGGGTGGTGAGGTGGCGCTTCCACCACAGGTACTTGCTCATGCTGGGCCCAAACGCCGCCAGGCCGTAGTACAGGTACATCACCACGTGCACCAGGGAGTTGATCAGACCAATCAGGAAAGCTGTGGGCGGAGTCACGCGTCAGACAAACAAAGCAATTCCTAAAATAACACGAATTGATTGATTGCGACCCTTAACGTGCTCCGTAAGAAGCGAGAACATCTGAGGACAAATGTGGGATCGGTCAGAAATTAGATGGTTGATGCAGGACAGCAGAAGGTCTTGCAGGGAAGGATAGTTTTTGAGATGATTGCATGAAAGGATCATCTAGTGAGGAAAATAATTAAAGCATGCTAATGGCTCGTAATTCCTGGAAAGAGGCAGCCCAGGTGTCTGCACAGAGGTCTGTTACTGAAGATGGCGACACCTTCGCGACACTCACTCGAGTGGCGAGGAACGGCCGTTTCGGGCCATGTTTACCGCTACAGCGTTTTTGGGGGAAGGCGCAAAGCTTCAGCTGGTCGTCCATCCACACGAGAACGCCGTTTGCTATTGCCCGAAAACGGAAAAGCACGGGAACATCCTCGGGAGTGAAAAAGATTTGAAAAACGCCTTTGTCGCCATGGAGACAGGTGAAACACAACAGTGTTTCTGTCAGACGCCGGCAATGCTTAGCACGCGTGACGTCCGCCGCAGTGGGCGGGGCCTACATGGACTCCTGCACCTGAGTATGAAATGTCACGACCAGAAAGAACCTCGTTCTCGCTTCGGGCGGAGGCCGTAGAGGACCTTCTTTGTCATCTGGAGGCGGGGACTCACACTGGCCCCCCGCCACATATTTAACCCCCGCCCACCAGTTGAAGATCATGGTGGCGTGATGGTAGACGTGCAGGAACGTCAGCTGATTGTTCTTCTTCCTCAGGATGAAGAACAGCTGTATGTAACAAACACAGAAAGAAGGCGGCGTTTTTGGACCTTCTAAAGCTGCCGGCTTAGGGAGGGAGTTTCACTCACTGTGTCACTGAGCTCTAGAACTTTGGAGATGTAGAACCACCAGCAGACCCGTGCCATCTGAGGAAAAAGACAAAAAAAAAGGTGAAGAAGATGATCATTTATGACAATGTGGACCCTTCGGTTTGGGGGCGCTCACCCTCAGGGCCAGCGGGCTGTCGCTGTAGTCCACCGGCTGGCACAGCAGGCTGTACCTGGCGCCCCAGGAAGACGCCGCGAACTGGAAAAAAAATGGCCACTTTGTTCACCCCCGGCAATGCTCCTTTTTCAATTTTTTCTCACGAAACACTAGATCCAAAATCACTTCCCGGTTTCCCAGTGACACCCAAAGATGGATGCTGGGGTACCAGACGATAGCATCGTTATCTTATTAGAAATACTAATAGAAGTGGTCGAATTTGATAAACACACATGCTATTGCTAGCCATGTTAGCCATCAAAGTCACGATAGTGCGTCGTCATGCTAATAGTGCAACCCGTGTTTGGCGTCGTCACAATTCACCCGAATGTCAACAACGGACTGCTCAGACCTCTCGAATAGCGACCAATAAAACGCTAATATTGGTTGGTTAACGCGCCCGGTGGCCTCTAGGGGACAGGAAAGGCACTCGACGCCACTCACCTCATGGAACATGTAAGCCGACAGGCACACCATGGCCAAGTTGTACGCGATCAGGACGGGCTTGAGGGCCACGGGCGGCCTCCTCGCCATCAGCCGAGGCCCCGCCCAGATCAGAAGCAGGTAGCCGGCGAAGATGCAGCCGACCGGCACGGGGGAGTGGACCAGCGGCCAATCATCTGTACGCCTATCTGCGCGAACAGGAAGAAAATACACATTTTTGCGGAGAGAGCGAGACGCAACAACTGGATTCATGACCACCAAATCAACAAACCTCCATTTTCCAGAGCCGCCCGGTAGGATAACTGGAGTTTCTGCCAGAGGGTGGGAACCTGCAGACCCTGGGGGGGGGGGGCGGAAGATACAACGACAGGGATTATTTCAGGAATCCAGCATCCAACATCCCACCTCCTGCTCCTAGGTCCTGAAGGGGAGGGAAAGAGCGTCCCACGCAAATTTGATTAAGACGGACGCCGATGATCTGGATTATGATGCGGCGGATTATACCACTCTAATCTAGAAATATCTCTCGATAATGGATTATGACTAATAATCCCGGAGATAAATGGCTGCCTAATGAGGAGTGGAGGCTGGCGGGGCGCGGTGGACGCGTGAGGGCACCGCCACCTCCCGTCCACTTCCTGCGGCTGCAGATGGCGGAGGTGGGTTTTCAAAAGCCCGGCGGTGGCCCTTCGGCGCCCCCCTGTGGCAGAGGCGACCCCTTCATTGCATTTTTACTTCATTTTATCCCATTTCTTGCCACATAATGTCCACTCATCCTAATTTAAAGCATTTCCCTTTTTCAATTCCACCTCAATTAACATCTCTTCTTTGTATCCCTTTGTTTGCAATCATTGAAAAAAAGTCTATTTATTTGCGTTTATTTACGTCCGTAAATGGAAACACAGTTGTGTGTTTCTGGACAAATATCAAAATCTCACCCAATTTGCTCCCCCTATTGGTCGTGATCGGAATCACAGGCAGAGAGTTCAATCTCAGTGCAGTTGTAATCCGTGGGAAAAATACAGCAGCATCCTCGTTCAAAAAATGACAAAAATTTTAAAAACGCTCTCTAGGTTGGAGGTCGGGCGGAGGGCTCCGATGCCAGCTGGTGGAGGGCCGCGGATTTTCATTTTTTGTTTTTTAAACATCAACCAGAGGACAGGGGAAGGCAGGCGGCTGGAGATTTACAGAGGAAATCCCAGCTTGGGTTTAGCCTGCGGGAGGGGGGGGGGGGCTTAGCCACTGCAGGACACACACACACACACACACGACATCCTATAACTGACACCCAGAATCATATTTGTCATATGACATTTTACTCTAATTAAGGGTTTTGTTTTTTGTATTTGCATTTTAAATCTCTCTCTCTCACCTTCTCTTTCCATATGTATACTTTTATAGATTATATATATCAGTATATATATATGTGTATATGTTTGTGTGTATATACACACACACACACACAGATACATATGTACATATACAATATACACAACATTGCGTGGTTATTATTTGGCCAAAAATTGTTTTTAAAGATAATTGAAAAAACAATCACCTGGAAGAACAATTCTAAAAAAAACCACGGTGTTCACAGTCAATGAAGTATCCCTGGCTGGGACCAAACAAGTTAAGTGTATTGATTGATTTGCTTTTTTTGCTTTTTAAATAGAAAAAAAGGAAAGCTGGCCCTGATAACATTATTATTATTATTATTATTATCATTATTATTATAGGATATAGGATACCGGTATTTTGTGTATTAAGGTAACGAAGTAGTTGGTCGGATCACAATATTTCGTTTAAAGACATCACATTGAACAAACACACAAACACACACACACACAAACACACACACACACAAACACACAAACACAAACACAAACACGCACACACACATACACTACACACACACACACACACACACACACACACACACACACAGAGGAGTGTGCGACCTGTGCGGAAACCTGTAGCAGTTCCAGTCTGTGTGTGTGTGTGTGTGTGTGTTTGTGTTTGTGTGTGTGTGTGTGTGTGTGTGTGGAGAGGGTTGCAAGTTTGAAACCACCAATCTCCCCGTGAAACCTGAACCCGCCGTCCGACAACGTGTAGCGTTATTGTCACTTTACCTCCATTTTTTTTCCCTTTTCTTCTCAGCTCCTTCCTCCCGTCACAAGCCGTGCCGTCCCATCCCAGGGCATGTGTGTGTGAAGAAGCGTCCAAGGTAATCCACCTGTGCGTGTGTGTGTGTGTGTTTGTGTGTGTGTGTGTGTGTGCGTGTTAGACATATGGAGCTGCAGGCTAAACCCCTTCTTTATTAAGGGTATTATTGTGCAGGCTCTGAGAGGGTTACACACTCAAAACTTTATTACACATGTAAGTGGCTTACTACACAATGTGTGAGATTAATACAAAATGCAGTGAACGCGTTTTTGGCTATTACACTTTTCCGATACGTGTGTGATTGTGTCCGAACAAGAAGGAAGTCAGGGCCCGTTGCATTTAAGTGGTTTATTTCGTAAGACGGCGTAACGCAGCTGTTATAACATGAGGCGCTTTATCGCGCAAGAAGCAGGAGCAGGGCCGCCGAGAGGCTCCGCCCACCTCGCCGCCATCTCCGCACGCGTCCACCCCCGGCCCCCTGCAGGCAGGTTGAACACCGGGGGCTTCATTAACGGGAGAAGGTGGGGCGGACGTAGCGGCGCCCCCTGCTGGGCCCAGAGCACCGTCCCCGTCCTGCTAGTCAGCCATTAAACCAGAACACTGAAAAAAAAATACTAGTATACTAGTATTATACTAGTATACTAGTACTAGTATAATAATACTGATGAACACGGTTAAAAACACACTGCGAAGTCAGCTAATGATCAATTCTAGTCCAAGGGGGTCTCCACTGGCTAACTGTGGTGGTGAAGGTCAGCCACCGTGGTCACTTCCTGCCCCGGCTCCAGGGCCTCGGTCCCGGCTGGAATTGTGGGTAACAGCGTGGTCTGGTCGCCGTCGGACGCCGTGTCGTTGTGGCCGCCCCACAGGGTGTGATCGGCCTGCATGGGTATAAACGCTCGATCAACACGCTGCCTCTTTCTGGTTGAAAGCTGATTGCATCGATTTTACAGCATGTATAAATGTGGATTTTTTTTTTTTTTTACAACATATGTAAATGTGGATTTGTTTTTTAGATATTCCAAAATTGCCTTATATTATAATCTATAATACATATGTTTTAGCATTTAGTATTTGATATTTTAGCATTTTTAATTTGTCCTTGCACTTTTTCAAGTGTTTCAAAAAACACACAAAAAACAGAGCCATGTATAAGGAGTGGATTTAGGCAAAAATATAATTATTGTCAAAAAATGACTTAGGCAAATATTTAACGAAGGTGACGATATGATCCATATCTTTCATTATTTAATATTTTTATCACATATATTTATTTGTGTTTTCTTTTTCAATTTTTTTAAATTCCTCTAATTGATAAAAAAAGATAATAGTCATGATTATTACTATTATGAATCTCATCATCATCATTATTATAACACTGATATTATATTGTTATTGCACTACCATTATTACTATTGTCAGTGGTTTTATCCTGTATCGTTTCTCTGCGGGGAGATTTCAACCCCCTGTGTTGGTGCGTTTTCACCGGTGACTCACAGTGCAGTTGCAGATGTTTTTGAGGTACGTGGCTCTGACAGCGGCCTCCACGTAGGGGAAGTCCAGGGAGCTGTAGGGCAGCACGATGTGGAAGGTGAGGAGGCCACACCTGCGGAGGACGGGAGCGAGTATTCATCGAACCATCACGTTTTCCCCGGCGACGCCGCGGCGCGGCTCTACCTGTCGTAAACCAGGAAGTCGTCCTTGTCGGCGTCCAGGACCTCCCACACGTCGCTCTGCAGCACGCCCTGCTGGTAGACGGGCACGCCGCTGGGCGCCCTCCTCTTCAGCTCCCAGTACATGACCCTGGACCACGGCTCGCGCTCGTTCACGATCATGAAGGACACGTCGGTCAGGTTGCTGCGGCTCAGCCGCTCACGCAGGCCTCCGATCCTGGACGGGACACGGGGTCAGAACGCCCTTGGGGCCCCGTCACGCGCTCGCCGGCTGATGTTCTTACTTGGTGGCCTGGGTGAGGCAGAACTGTCAGCTGGCCTTCAGCAGCGCCACCACCGCCACGCGCCCACGCTGCTCCGCCATGGGCGCACTCCCCTTTATCTCCCAGTAGGGGGCGGGCTTGCAGATCCGGGAGCCGGCGTCTTCGGACTCCACCGGCAGGGAGGCCTGCGAGGCGCGCAGGGGCCCCGGCAGGGCCGCGCACACCCACAGCAACAACAGAGGCAGCATCGTGCCCGTGCCCTCCCTCGCTCCCGCCACCTGGGGGGGATGAGGTGATGAGGCGTGTGACCAAGAGCTCCTCACAAGCACAAATCCTCCTCCGCTTAATCTGGAAGTCATCTAGATCCCGGCAGATCTACCCGAGACCTGGATCCGGGTCAAATGGAGGCTGGGTGTTGGGACGGATTAGCGCCCATCCCCGAACGGACCCCGTTTTAAGGAACGTATTATTTAAAAAATATATAAAAACAGTAAAATGGAAGGGGGGGGGTGACCCTTTAATCTAATCTCTCCATCCATCATGATGTGCTCATCCGAAATTAGGTTAGCAGATTTTACAGATGGTCATTCATGATGATGATGATGATGATGGTAATGATAATAATAATAATAATAATAAGAAGAAGAATAACATGAATAATATTAATGATAATGACAATAATAAAACATAATTCTAATAATCGTAATGTTACTAAGCCCTGTAAAAATACTTCATGTAAAGTAAACAACACACTATCAACACACACTGCATCACTGAGTATTGCTAGATGTTATACTTATTTCCACAAATACTATGACTTCGGGTCGGGTATATAGTACTGCGTTCTGTGTGAGTATCCCATTCAAAGTCTTCATTTCGAACGGTAGATGATAAAAATCAAGTGCAAGTTGAAGTAAAAAGGCATACCCAAAGGTTAAGGATCTGCTGAATTTGCAGTAAAGTAGGTCGGTTGTGTAAAAAGTACTCGTGTACTTTTTCCTCTTAGAGTAAAGAAAGTGGCGGGCCTCACCTCGGTCGTCTGTCCGTCCTCTGACCCGCTCAGGGGAACCCTCCTGCTTTTAAAGGCACCCCTTCCCCCAAAACAAACATGTGTGTGTGTGTTTTAGGGACTATACAGGGCCTGTCTCCATGGTGCTGAATCACAGTGAAAAAATATATTCTTTTTTTACATAAAGACATGTATCGGTAATGGATTGGTGATGCTGAAAACTCCAGGGCTGCACCTGAAGGCATCTCGATTTTTGAATCTATGAGGAGAAATTGAACAACATGGTTCAGGGATCAAGGAGCCATTAATGGAATTGAAGAGAAATATTTATTTTTCAAAAAGCAGTTAAGGTTGCCAACTTTCCCCATTTTATTTTCTTTGTTCATGTTTATTTTATCTTGTGTAAGTTTTTATTTCTTCAACTTCCGGAAAAGGTTTTAGGATTTATGGGTGGAAATTTCTTTCAGTGCAGTTTTTTTTCTTTCAGAAATATTCACATCATCATCCAAAAGTAGAAAATGATTTTAAAATGTTTGAAATTCATCTTCATCTCATTCTGTGCTGTCCCAAACTTGAGCCATTACACTCTGTTCACAGCAGTTAGCTATCTTCATGTAGCGGCTAGCTGTCCTTGCAAAACAGTTGTCCACTGGTTGTCCTCACAGAGCAGCTAGTTGCTCTTGTGGAATAGCTGGTTGTATTTGTTTTTACTTGCTATTTGGTGGCTATCTTCTTGAAGAAGCTAGATGTCCTTGCAAAGCCGCTAGTTGACCACAAGTTGTCCTCGCAGCGAGCTGTCCTTGTGAAGCAGCCGGTTGCCACTTTAGAGCTGCTAGTTGCCCTTATGGGGAAGCTAGCTGTCAGTGCCTAACAGGTTTTTGTCTTCACAGAACAGCTAACTGTCTTTACGGAAAAGCTAGCTGCACACTGAAGCTGAACTGCTAGTTCTCCTCGTAAAGAAGCTAGCTGTCCTTGTGGCGCATCTTGTTGTCTTTGTTTGGAGCAGCTAACTTTCCTAGCAGAGCAGCTAGTTATCCTTAAAGGAAGCAGGTAGCTGTCCTTGTGGAGAAGCTCGTTGCTCTCACAGGGGGGAAACTAGCTGTCCTTACAAAAAAGGTAGTTGTCCTCGCGAGGAGCAGCTCGCTATACTCGCAAAGCAGCTAATTGTCCTAATAAGGAGTAATTAGTTGTGTCCTTGTGGAAAAGCTAGCTGGCCTCACGGAGAGTAGCTAGCTCTTGGAGAAAGAAGTTGTCCTTGTGGAGCAGTTAGCTGTCTGACAGTACACTTAGCTGTTGGCACGGAGCGGCTAGCTCTCCCCTTGGCAAAGCTAGTTGTCCTTGCAGAGGAGCTAGCTGTTTGTGCGGAGGCGCGAGGTGTCCTTGTGGGGAGCAACCCGCAGCCGCCTTGACCCTGGTCCTGTTTGCCGTCACAGGGGCTCTCCTGTTTGCAATATTGATCTAATTACTGCCCAATGTTTACTTTGGCGTGCGCGGGTCAGGAACTCCACCACGTGGCGGAGAATCACGCGGCTTCACCTTCGCCTTCGGATAGAGCAGCAGGCCCGTGGTAAATGGTAGCATGGCACCTCGCTTCAGGTGTGCTTTCCACTGCAAAGGCTATCAAGATTGAATTACCTTGATGCCAAAACAAATCCAATGGCAAATAAGGATAGGCTCGTCTGCAGTGTCGGGGGAAGATGAACGCATGATTCAGTCCGTCTAATCAGTGTTTGACTGAAACAGGTCCTTCAGTGTTAACTAGTAACCTGTCTGGTTACCCGCTGCAAAACAAACAGCTAATTCGCCCAAAGTCCACACACACACACACGTTAGTGTTTGGGACTGTTTTATTCCATGTGGAAGCAGGAGGTCACATGACCGGGCCTCGTTTTGACCCCCCTCCCTTTCTTCCTCCCTGCTCGGGAATCACGCTGCTCTTTGAGATATGGTTCCCAACAAACATATTCTTCGGCCTCCGACGGCGGTGCATTCAGGTGCTGTCGTGTGATGCAGCGTCATGGGTTGGGGGGGAGCTTTCCGAGTTTCATTTCTCCCGTCATTCTGACACCAAGCGAACGCAGCGTTAGCTCCCTCAGCCACAGTGCACCATGGGGTTTTATGTCAAGACGATGCATTCAGGGGATACTTAGAGCGATTTTTGCGACAAGATGGCGTCACAGTGCCTTCACGTGCTCTTACAGGTCATCGATCTCCCTTTGTGTACCCTTTTACCTCAAAGTAGTTTACCTTTTCTTATCCATAAATATTCTTTAATGACATTTTCTGGTTCAGCGGCAGTTGATAGTTGTGTATAAGTGACCTGCGGCGTGAACGTGGGGAACTGCAACCGAGAAAGCCGTGTCATTGTGGTGCGTCATTACCGTCACAACCAGGCGGCGCCACCCGGTCGCTCCATCCGTGACGTGACTGAAGCGCAGTTGTGTGTGTCGCACACACACGCACGCACGCACGCACGCACGCACGCACACACACACACGCACGCACGCACGCACACACACGTACTCACACACACACACAGCAGAGTTTGTGTGGATGCCTCCACCGTTGGTCCGGCAGGCATCAGGACAAAACCCCCATCAGGTCCTCGTCGTCGGCGCCGCCCTCCGTGGGGCTGTCGCACGCCGTCATGAGTCCCAGGCCCAGCTCCGCCAGCTCCTCGCAGCTCATGTCGGTGGTCACCATGATCTTGGTCTCCAGGCGGTTACAGAGGGTCCGGTAGGAGGGAAGGGGGTAGCCCAGCTCCCGCAGGTACTCGTAGCCCTTGGTGCCGACGGCGCAGCGGATCTTCCTGGCCTTCAGGATGGTCTCCGGCGACCAGACGGCGCGGCGGGAGCGCTTGGTGAGTGACAGGGCGCGGATCTGGTCCTCGTACAGGAAGTTCTGAAGACCCCTCTCGATCCGGTCGAGCCGATACAGGCGCTTCTTCATCTCCTCCGCCTGCAAGACACGGCAGAGGGAACAGTCGACACGCTGCTACAGCGCTATCACAAAGGCAAAAGCTCCATCCCCGATTTCCACCCCCACCTCTTTCTGCAGCCGCGCCGTGTGCTGCATCTCCCTCTCCAGCTGCTTGCGGAGGAGCTGGCACTGCGAGCAGGGCTGCTGCTCCTCCGCCACCGCCCCCTCCGCCTCCTCCCCCTCCAGGCCCAGCAGCGGGGTGCGGCGGGCGTAGCCGTGGTCGCCGAAGTTCAGCTCCTTCTCCGCTGCAAGCATGACATCAGTTTTAAATCATAATTACCATCTTTTTCCGGACTTGAAGTCACACTCTTTTTCATGGTTTGGCTTGTCCTTCGACTTTTACTCAGGTGCTTTATATATATATAAATTAAATATACATTAAATATATACGGTAATTTCACGTTTTATATGACAGCCGCAAGAATGCGCTCTAGGCTTGTGTGCCAGTGTCTGCTACCCCTATTACTTCTGTACCAATGAAAATACTAAAATTTAAACAACAACTGAGAAAGACTGAACACAAATGCCCCCAAAAAGAAAACCTTATTCTGCAGATTACAAGCTGCAAGGAGTGAAATATGCGTCCGAAAACGGTCATCGAGCAGCAGAAAGAAAGTTTAGAGTGAGCGAGAAACTTTTGAGGGACTGGCGAAAAGCGGAGGATACTCTGACTGCAATGAAGAAAACAAAAAAAGCTAATCGCAGGCTAAAAGCTAGATGAAGCTGAGAACTGATGCCGAGTCCTATGCTATGTTGTTTATGCTGTCTTCTTCTTTTCCTTTGGGCTTTGCCCTTCAGGGGTCGCCACAGCGACTCAATCTTCTTCATCTAACCCTATTCTATGGATCCTCCTCTCTCACACCAACTACCTTCATATTCTCTCTCACTACGTCCATAAATCTTCTCTCTGGTCTTCCTCTAGACCTCCTGCCTGGCAGCTCCCATTCCAGCATCCGTCTACCAAGATAGCCCCTATCCCTCCTCTGTCCATGACCCAACCATCTCAGTCTGGCTTCTCTGACCTTCTCTCCAAAACATCTAACATGTGCTGTCCCTCTGATGGACTCATTCCTGATCCTATCCATCCTGGTCTCTCCCAAAGAGAACCTCAACATCTTCATCTCTGCCACCTCCAGCTCTGCCTCCTGTCTTTTCTCCAAACCATCCATCATCTCTGCTCTCACCACTGTCTCCTCCACCTTTCCTTTCCTTCTGGCTGATGTTCTTGTATCTCATAGAACCCCTGACACTTTTCTCCATCCATTTTAACCTGCTTGAACCCGTTTCACTGTTACTATTTTACATTAACTTATCAGACACCTTTTCAGCCTGTTGTTCTCTATTCTATTGTTATTACGAGAACCCGTCTTTCAAGATGAAATGTCTGTTCTTGGTCTCTGATTTTGTAAAATAAATTTCTCCCCCAAAATGTGACTCAATAGTCCAGTGCCACTTATACATGTTATTGTTCTTCTTCAGACTGATCGTCTGGAAAATACGCCATTTCTTATCTGTCAGTTATAATGCGCGTCATAAGCCGATCCTGGAGGTCCGCCTGCACGTCGAGGCGTGAATTATTCAAAGGACTCGGTTTACCTGGTTCTGGTTTCAGGGGCAGCAGGATGAAGGGGGCGGTGACGGCCGGGTACGGGGGGTCCCCGACGCTGAAGAGGGTGGGGATGGCGTTGGGCTTCAGTTTCTTCCCCCCGGCCGGGGACCTGGCGATCTCCTCGAACTGGCTCTGCTCGAAATGATCCTGGAGTGGGACGGTAATTCGGCAATGTCAGACAAGCCCTTCTAAGGTCCTAGCTGGGGGGTGGTTTCCCGGAGGGCTTTCTTTCCAGGAACCATCAGGTGCCCTCGCGCACACGCACACACACACACACACACACACACACACACACACACACACACACACACACACACACACAAACAGGATCACCCCCCCCTTTTCATTTAAAATGTAAAAAAGTTTCCCCTTCAATATGAACAATCTCATCATCGTCTAGTTTTGTGTGTGTGTGTGTGTGTGTGTGTCGCAGCTCCACGGCTGCTCAGGTGTTTCTCCAGGTGCGTCGACTCACCTGGCAGAGCCGGGAGTGCGGGGTGGGCTCGAAATCTCGGCGGCAGTTCACCACCCATTTCTTCTTCCGGACGGGGTCTTTGGGGAACCGGAACAGCTGCTTCCCGATGGTGGTGGAGTTGGAACAGTTGGGAGCGGAGCAGCCACCCATGTCAAACACACACACACACACACACACACACACACACACACACACACACACACGCACACACACACACGCACACGCACACGCACACACACACACACACTCTCACTCTCATACACGTCCAGCGAGTGTTGACAGGATTAGCTTGGCTGGCAGACTGTCGAGCGCACTCCTGCTTCTTAAAACATCGCGATTTAGCAGGATAAAAGAAGGAGAAAAACGTGTCCCCCCGCCGGGTGTGAGTCGTAGCCACAGCGGAGCGGTGTCCCGGGAGGTCGTTACGTTGAATTTCACGCGTTTTGCCCAAAATATCCCATCCGAATGAAGTACATCTGACTTTGTTTGAGCCAAAATGGCGCCCCTCCCTTCCACAGTTTTGTGTAATGACGTAATGTTTATGTGTGCCCTGCGTAAACGCCTGTCTGAAAGTACTCCCGGGGAACATGTTCGCCAGACTGTGATACCGAGGTTGTAAATGATCGCCTTGACTCAAAACATACACTAGGAATTATGTATCGCACTTTTAATTACATTTAGGAACAGGTGAATTCCCCCCCCCCCCCATCACTAGCTTTTTATCCGGCGGCCGCCTATTTCACGTCACAGGACCCCGCAGAGCACGTTGAAGTGTTTACAGCGGAGCCCCACTCGCAGCTAGCTACCTGCAGCCAAAGCAGCTTTTACGCTGACAAACAAAATAGCGTAAAAGTTATTTATTCAAAGCGTAGTCATTGCAGAGTCGCACGGATCCCTCTGTTAAAAACTCGTCTGTTTGGGACTCCCGTGTCTAGCCGACGTTCACCCGCCGGGTGGAAGGACGCGCCGGCGGTGTGTGCCCCCCCACGGAGGTCCGGCCATGGCAGCTCCTCTCGTGGTTCCGGTCGTCGACGTCCAGAATGATAATTTCAAAGAGCTCTGGCCTGCGATGGTGGTGGCCATCAAAACCTCCTCCTTCATCGCCCTCGACACGGTGAGTGTATGCTGGCTTCCGCCGTTACTGGCCTATCCTCGTTTACCTCCGCAGGGAAAAAGATTTCAGAAAAGCATGTAATACACTTTCAGTACAAAGTACGTTATACTTGTAGAACTACAAAATTGAACTTGCTATAACAGGCTATTAGTGGGGGGAAAAAAGACACACCAATGTGAATAAATTATGTTTTTAAATTGTCCGCATGTGTGAAAGAGAGTGAACGGTTACATGCCGCCATGTGTGGCCCCTGTGATTGACAGGTGAGGCGGTCGGGATTAAGCCCCGCCTCTCGGCCCAAACGACAGCTGTGATTGGCTCCAGCCCCGGCTGTGACACTGAGGGCGGAAACGGTTGCAGACAGTGCATGAATGAACGAATGAATGAATGAATGAACAAATCAGAGAATTTCAATTCGGGACAGAAAATGCAGCAACTCTTTTATTAGAAAGTGTTTTAAAGAGTATCTGTTCCTTGGAGATCATCAAAAAAAAGATATTTTACTTAAATCTGATTAAAAAAATCGATGGCCAAATTGAGGACTATGTATCTTTCTCCATTATACCCCCTAAAGCAAAAGAAGTTAACTAATTATGAATAACATCTACCCATCTAAGAAATAATTAAGGCTACGCTTTAATATTGAATATAACATTTGTACATTTTGTAAAGACAATACTGGCACTACGGACCATATATTTTTTCATGCTAAAAAGTACACAGTTTTTGGGTTAAAACTCAAAAATTGATCACAGAAAAGTTACCATCATCGCCAGTTTCTCTCTCAAGAGATGACATAACATTTGGTTTACTTTTAGCAAACGAAAGGGATGAACTCTGTGTCGATGTTATTTTAGGTTTGGCCAAGTTTTTTATACACAAAGACAGGATGCAAAAATGTCCCCCCAACTTTACCTTCTTTAAAAACGACTTTGAATTCCAAAGCAAATCTTTAAAGCTTATAAAAAATAAAAATAAAAAGCTAGAAAATATCCTGATTCATGAAGGATTTTCCCTTCAATTCATGAAGCTAAATACATTTTTTTATTCCCCTTGCCATTGCTTTTCCTTTTGTTTGTTCTCATGTTGTTCATGTACTCCTGCAGTTCATGGTGTGGAGATTCTTTCTTTCCTCATGTCAGTTGATGGTCATTGCTGTACGATTGTATTGAGCCATGTTTCTTTGTTAGATGTTTTGTTACACTTTTAATTAAGGAAAGGATAAAAAAAGACTGAATGAATTAATGCAAATAAAAAAGTAAATTAAATAAAATGTCTGACGGCCTTCTGGAAAAACAAGAAAACGAGTTTTCACTGTCATTGGATTATATTTCCACTGCCATTTTTTTTTTTTTTTTTTTTCAATGAAATTAATTGTGCACAAAGACAACACGGATGAAAATAAAGTGTTTTAAAGTACTTGATGCCAAAAGACCTGTGAGCGCTTATGTCCATGTCAAGGTTTTCCAGGATGCACTTGGCAGGGTGATATCTGATGTACCGTATCTTCCAGACTATAAGCCGCTACTTTTTTCACATGCTTTGAACACTGCGGCTCAAACAACGATGCAGCTACATTTTGGATATTTTTGAGCTTTCAGAGGTTAAAAAAAAAAAAAAGAAGATGGGCTGAAATTTATAATGTTTTTGAAGACTGGGTGAACGCGGAGAGAGATCAGCTGGAGTCGGACAAAGCGGGGATAGAGAGTGGACGGATGGATGGACTTTTCCTTGTGTTATTTATTATTCATCTTTTTTAATCAGCAGTGTTACCGGTACTGTACAGAAAAAAAAAAAAATTAGCCAGTGCGGCTTATTTTCAGGTATGCTCAATAGTCCGGAAAATCAGTATATCTGTGTATAAATATTTACGCTTGTGTCAAATTCTGTATGACGCCTCTTTGGAACAGAGCGCCCATTTCGCCATTGCTTCTTTAAAGGTGTGATTTCACCTTGCCGTTTCAGGAGCTGAGTGGCCTCGGAAACAGGAAATCCCTGCTGGCCGAGTGAGTGAAAGTTTCTTTCTCCTCCTACATATTCCAAGCCAGCTGACCCCCTCCGCATCCCTCTAAGCCTGCCACCACTGTCTTTCAGGTCCATAGAGGACCGGTACAAGGCCATCTGCCACGCCGCCCGCTCCCGCTCCATCCTCTCCCTTGGGATCGCCTGCTACAAGAAGCTGGAAGACAAGGTGGAGCGGAGAAACAGGGCAAAGCCAGAGCATAATAGATGCTCTGCAGTATAGACCAATGTATTCCTGTATTCATGAGAGCCCATGTTTGAAGAGGGCGATGCTTCATTATTAGATTCAGTGGAAAAGACAGGAATCAGCTTCTACATAAATACATGTCAGATACAGTAACAATTACTACATAATAAAACATTAGGTTAATTGCAGCGTGACTGCAAACAAATCCCGACTCTCAAAAGACCGGGTTTATTTTTATTATTATACGAATATCCAGAATCGCTTCTTGCGCGATCGATCGATCAAATCCGTGGAATACGTGACGACAAAATCTCGATGACCGTCCACTCTGCAAAGCGGGCGCTCTGACGCGGCTCTCCCTCCCGCCACAGGCTCCGGACTCGTACCTGGTGCAGGTGTACAACCTGACCCTGCTGTGCTCCGAGGAGTACATCATCGAGCCCCAGTCGGTCCACTTCCTGGTGCAGCACGGCTTCGACTTCAACAAGCAGTACGCCCGCGGGATCCCCTACTGCAAGGGCAACGGCAAGGTACGAGCGTGTGGACGACCGGGCGAATGGTTGCCCTTCTCTATTTGTGGCCGTGTCACAACCCCGAGTGCAGGATAAGCGGAGTGGATGAATAAACGCCACAACCTGTTGGAAGTGGATGGAGGAGTTGGACATCGACGACGATGACGTGAATCCACCTTTTGTGTTTTATTGATTTTGTCTCTCATAAGTCGGTGTTTTCGGGCGAAAGTCTATTAGCACTGTTCAGCTCCCGGGGCCAGATCTAAAAACAAACCCCCCCCCCAGGGAGGAGCGGACGACTGCGGCGTGCACATCCGGGCGCTCTTCACCGAGCTGCTGCGCGCCAGGAAGCCCCTCGTGCTCCACAACGGCCTCATCGACATCGCCTTCCTGTACCAGGTGATAGCCACGTCCCCGACCCCGTCCCCCGCGGTCGATTCTCCCGTCTTTCTCCGCCCGCGTTTGGCGCATCTCCATGTCAGGAGGACGTGACGGTGTGTGTGTGTGTGTGTGTGTGTGTGTGTGTGTGTGTGTGTCCGCAGAGCTTCTATGCCTTCCTGCCTGAGCGGCTGGCCACGTTCACCGCCGACCTGTGCGACATGTTCCCCGCCGGCATCTACGACACCAAGTACGTCACGGAGTTCGACCTCAGGCTCACCGCTTCCTACTTGGAGTACGCCTACAAGAAGTGGTGCGTTCTGATACCGCGACACACACACACACACACACACACACACACACACACACACACACACACAGACATAGCAGATGTGACATCTGGGGTTGTTCTGTCGCCCGTCCTCATCTGCTTCCAGCAAGCTGGACAACACTCGCGGCCTGAGCGCGGGCGGGGCCGGGGCCCACGTGCACGTGGACTTCTGCGCGTACGCCGGCAAGATGTCCAGCTACGTGGACTACAGAGAGTGTCCTGATGTGGCCCCCGCCGAGACCCAGACCGAGGTCTGCCAGCACTTCTCTGTGAGTACAGCTGTCTGACTGTCCTATTCTCTGTCGGTCATTCTGTCCATCTGTCTGCCTCTCTGTCACTGCCTGTCCTATACTCTTGTCTGTCTCTGTCCGCCTGTCTGCCTGCCTGTGTCCGTCCTTTATTTGTCTGCCCATCTGTTTCCTTCCAATCATGCTCACCTTCCTTATTTGCTCATCAACCCAGGGAAAACCTGTTTCTTATTAATTCGAAAGAAACTGGGGAAAATCTCAGGTGAACTCTGACCTTCAGCCTGTCTTCTCCACGCAGGCGTTCGGCTGGTGCCCGAACGGCCCGCGCTGCCCGCAGTCGCACGACACCGACCTCATCATCCTGCAGGACGAGAAGGGCCAGAGAAAGAAGAGGAAGAGGCCGCGAGGGAAGAAGAAGAAGGCCGGGGAGGCGGCGGGGGAGGCAGAGGGCGACGCGTACGTCTGCGACGGCGCCCCGAAGGAAAAAAAATCCCATCTGGAAGTGGAGCGGGAGGACGCGGCGGGCGACCAGCGGGGGACGGCGGCCCGAGAAGACGGGGAGGGAGACGTGGACGGGGGAGGCGGGGTGAAGGTCGAGGAGGCGGCGAGCGAGGCCTGCGACGTCCAAACAAACTCGGCGCCGAGCGGCGAGAACCCGGATGGGACCGGCAAAAGCGAGGAGGCGGAGGACGGGCCGGAGCACGCCGACCCCTGCGGCAAGACTGAGAAGAAGCCGGATGCGGGCACGCACCGCGCCGGGTTCGACGCCTTCATGACCGGCTACATCTTCGCCTTCTCCTGCACCGCCATCAAGGGGGAGGACGACGCCCCCGCCGCCACCACGGCAGCAGGAGGAGCGGAGCAGGAGCAGGAGGAGGAGGCGCAGAAGGAGTGGCTCCCTGGCTCCATCAACAAGATCTACCTCAGCGGCAAGGCGGCGCCGCTCAACATTGTCAAAAGCACCTTCGCCAGGTCATCCAAAGCCCACGTGCAGAAGATGCTGATGGTGTGGGGGAGGCGGCAGTAGCACAGCTCCACCATATCTTGTTCCCACGAGATAATTATCATGCGGGAACAGATTATGTATATGTACTTTTTTACCATCTTTTAGGAAACAGTCTTTTGTTTTTAATGTTGTTTTTTTTCCCCCGATGTCACCTGCAGGAATTAAAGTCCTACTTCCGAACATAAGTTTTCACCCCGACGTCCTTCTGGAGTTCTTGCTGTTTTGCTCACAGGTTCAGTTTTTACAACCCAACAGTCCGGTGTGCTCACTGAACCCTCCAGTGGTCATATCCAGAACTGCACCCTGACAAAAAATGAAGTATAGATCATTTTGTAATTATGGGGGAAAAAAAATATTTCCAATCTTTTCAAATATTTCCACAGTTGACTATCATTTTCTTAAAAGGCAGTGAAATGTTTCGTAAAATTTGCAAGGAAGACAGAAGAAAGAAATGGGTATCTGGGAGGTTGAAGAGTCCATTCTGTAAAAGATGACATCAATTCTCATTTAGCTATGTGAGACAATTTAGCTAGCAAGATATTTTTCAGAACAGAAATGAAACATTTGCGTAACGTTATTGTGTTCTGCCTTGTCAGGTTTGTCTTCAAGATAAGTTGTTACTTTCAAATAGTTGAAGATATGAAGGTAGTTGGTGTGAGAGGAGGATCCAAAGAATAGGGTTAGATGGAGGAGGTTGATTCGCTGTGCCGACTCCTGAAAGGGAAAAGCCGAAAGGAAAAGAAGAAGTTATTTATTTTTTAAATGCTTTTCAGCGTCGAATCTATTAATTCACATTTGAATTAAAAGCAAACAAAAAAAATTCCCGTATGGAATAAAGGGAATAAGATCAACTAATACCAAAGTTGTATGTAAATACCACAGGTGACCTTCTGTCTGCGGATCATGTAGGACGGGGGGGGGGGGGGATTCATGGTAAATTATTTTCAATGGGAAATTTATTTTAACTCAAGAAGTTTAATCTATCAATCCCCATCTGAATTAAAAACAAAGAAACAAAAAATTCCAGTGTGGAATAAAGGGATTACGATCAACCAATGTCACAGTGAAAGTGTGCATCCCGGTCTACCTTGAATTCGATACTTATTACTTATTATTTTTTATTGTTTACTTTATCAAATTAAATGCTTCGTTTCATTTTTTGATCGTTTATTAAATAAATCTCCAGGTCCCAAGATTCATGTCGACAAACGATAGAGTGTAATGCCACCTCCTGACCACACGGGGGCGCTGGTCGCCCCACCAAGCCTGGCGGTTTTGTCACGAAGAAGACGGCGGAAAGCAGAAGCGACCTGTCCGTTGTGTGCGCACTCGGCTGTGTCTTGCACGAAGGAAGCTTCTTTATTCGTTTATGTCATTTTAACAACTAGAAATCCAACCGTATTTTAGGAAGAATTGCCTGCTTCTTTTTGTGTACCTTCGTAGGGACATGGCGGAGGATGAAATAGACTACAACATCGTCTTCCCAGATGCGGAGACGCTGGGTGAGCATCATTTCATTGTACTGGACGCGACTCCGTTAGCCTAGCTAACAGGCTAACGCACAATGAATCGGCGCTTATCGAGCGACCGCTCGTCTTTTAGCCTCGCTTCGTATAAAATAGCCGCCGGGGACGTTGACGTCCGCCCCCGCTGGTTGTAATGAGTTAAATAACGTGTGTCGCTTCCAGGGATCCACTGGCGGGGGACAAAGGAGCCGGTGGTGATCCTGCTGGGCTGGGCGGGATGCAGGGACAAGCACCTCTCCAAGTACAGCTCCATCTACAACCAACAGGTCCGCGCCGGAAGCCACCGACATCCGGGGAACCGCTACTTCCTCATCTTCTCCAATGACCCGGATGTGTCAACACTCGTTTTCGTTAGAAATTAAAATTACTTTGATTAGTTTAAGTCAGGCGCGATGGGGGTTTCGAATGAACAGCCCACATCAAAAGTATGTTTTCATTGATGAGAGCTGATTGTTGATTGTATAAATCAATGGATCAAGTCACTCGGGGGATGGATAAGCTGCGTTACGGGGGGACGAATAAGCACAATTTCTTGAACGAGCAAAATCACAATATTTTCGGAATCAGAGGCATAATAGGAGTGTTCGAGAGTGTTACAATTCTCTGGGATTCCCGAGTAACTCGTCTTCAAATGTCACTTTCACTGCGATTTGTCGTGTGCGAAAGCAAACGATCAAGTGTTTTGTTTGTTCTGACACCAACTGAAGAGTGCAACCGACCTTTACACGAACTTTATTGATCCCTTTGGAGACTCCCATGGGGAAATTGTGTATCCTGTGTTCAGAAAGTAGTTTGATATTTCTTGAAAAACCATCCTGAATGTTTTTGCTGCTGATTTTCTGCAAATTGACACGTGATGCCTCTCACTCCTGCCTTGTTCGGTGCTTCTAGGGCTGCGTCACCGTCCGCTACACGGCGCCCCTGAAGACCGTCTTCATCTCCGAGTCGTTCGGCTACAAGCAGCTGCGGAGCACCGCCCGTAAGCTGCTGGAGACGCTCTACGACTACGAGGTGGACAACAACCCCATCTTCTTCCACGTCTTCAGCAACGGCGGCTTCATGCTGTACCGCTATATGTTGGAGCTCCTGGACAACGACCAGCAGTTCAGCTCGCTTTACGTGGTGGGCACGGTGGTGGACAGCGCCCCCGGCAGCGGGAACGTCCTCGGCGCCCTGCGCGCCCTCAGAGCCACCCTCGACCCTAAAATTAGTCCGGTTCTAAGGTACGTCCTCTTGGCGCTTTTCGCCGTGACTGTCTTCCTCCTGCGGATCGTGCTTTACCCCTTGACTAAATTCATCCATAAGAACCACTATGACGCGGTGAAGGAGCGGCCGCCCGTCTGGCCGCACACCTTCCTCTACTCTTCCGCCGACCGCGTGATCCGACACAGGGACATCCTGCTCTTCATGGACGCCCTGAAGCTGAAAAAAGTCCCTCTGGACTGCCACGACTTCCTCTCCTCCGCCCACGTCAGCATCTTCAGAGATTTCCCGGAGGAGTACACCCGCCAATGTCTGGAATTCCTCTCCGCCTGCATGCAGGACACGGACGGCTTGGATTTTGTAAAGAGACACCGGGTTCACAACCACTGACACTTTGGCGGACAGAATTTTTTTCTTTTTTTTTCTTCTTTTCCACTCCCGCTCCTCAAATGTTAACACGCGGAGATGGCGGCATTTTCCATCCCACTGAGTGCTCAGAGTGGCGCCTCCAGTCCACGTCAGCCGTCCCACACACTGGCCCACCGAGCGGAAAGGCCGAGCCCGGTGTTTTTCTCAGGCCCGGGCTCCGACTGCTGATGGGTGACGGGAGGCCTGGAATGCGAGGACACTGTAATCCACACACTGGAAGAAGCTGAGCAGGAAACGAGATTGAAAACCGGGAATTGACTGCAAATTAGCAATAGATTTTTAGTAGTAACTTAATAGATGAACAAGGAGAATGGCTGAAAGTCTGTTGAGAAATATCTCTAACTACTTCCCCAACCCCCCAGTCCACATCAGTCATCGCCTGGTTTTGGTCCAGTATTGATCGGCAGGTCTTGTGAAAGGACGGATGGTGTAGAGTAACTTCCCGTTTCTTTTTGTTTGTTTTGAGGGGCAGGGGTTCTAGCCGTTGCGAAACGCCTCGCTGTCGTTTTCCAGCGGAGCGAGAACAGAAACTTGTGCTCAGAAAGAGGGAAATCAGTGACCGGGTGCGGCTCCGCCGACCCCCGACCCCCCCCCCCCGTGAAGTGTTTTACTGAAAACAGACCCGTCACATCCCAAACTCAGCGGGGACAGAAAACATTGGGAAAGTACAATATCAGATTAATCAAGCAACAAAATAATTGTGCAAAAATGAACCACGAATCAGATAAAAATTACACATGACATTATCAGACATTTCTGTTCAATTTAGAGTAAAAAAAAAAAAAAAAAAAAACATTTAAAGAAATCTGGAAAATAAAACTTCCGAAACAAAAAGTCCCACACTGGAATATGGATGTTCAGAGGAGGAGTGAAGTGAGGAGTCACCTGGAAACTGTTGCCTTAAACAGGAAGTGACATTTGAAATGTTCTCCCCAGCCCCGCGCCGCCCTTCAGGACTCCATTATATTTAAAGCGCTGATTAAACTGAATGTACGTGTGCGTGTGTTATCTTGTCTTTTCTAATGACGTGCCTTCAATAAATCCAGAAGCCCAGCGAGTCTCCGTCACTTATTTCTCTGTTGTTTTTTTTCTCGATCTGATCCGCCTCTCTAATCCCGCAGCGATCCAAATAATCTGGGTTATCAATCAGAGCTTGTCGGCGATACTTCCAGATCAGCTTTTCTGGAGTAAATTGACACAAATAACTATATCAAAACAGAATCTGGAGAATATCTGAAAGCAGGGAACCAGAATATTTCCCAAACATGAACGTGGACTTGGAAAAAAAGGGTAAGGAGGGATGCTAATAATAGCAGTAGCGCCAACAGCTACATGCTAATAGCTGAAATGATCCAATAATAGCTTTAAGACTCATAAATGGACTAAAATGGTAAAGATTCCTCTGCCTTTATTTGTCATCACAGCGCCGCTCCACCCTTTTCTTTCTTTTCCTCTTTTATTTTCTTCCTCTTTATCTTAGAATTTGAGCAACCACAAAAAAGGCCACGCTTCTTCCTCCGCCGGCTGCAGCGAGGGAAGCTCGCAGTTTCGTTTCCCGAGAGTAAGAGACGTGAGGAGGTAGTCAGAAGTGGGGGAAAAGATACGAGGTTTAAAAGCCAGAAAATATGGGAGGCCGTTGTTGTCGAAATCTCGACAAGAATTCACCATGACCTGGATGACTGAGAACCTCCACAGACACAGAAAGCCATTGCTTTGGAATTTAGAAAACATCAGATATTGATTTTTATTTTTTATTGATAATTGTTTTTTTTTTTTTCCAGGTTTCCTTCCAGAAAAAAAAAAAATCGCCACTAACATTTTTAGGTTTTTTTTTTTAAAATTATTTCTATCCAATTTTATTTAATCCATAGCCACATGATATCCAATTTGTTTGATTTTAATAGCTCAAGCTGCTGATCACGTGGTCCCCCAGCCGGAAAGGGTCGTCCCCTGTAGTTCCGCCAGGCGTCCAGCAGAGGGCAGCATCGCACCGCACCTGCGGCTCGCCTCTTCCGGCGGATCCGATGATTCCCGAACGCAAACTGTTGGCAGGATGATGGTGAGAAACACCGTGGGATGGAAGACAGGAGGGGAGATGAAGAGGAGGAGGAGGAAGAGGAGAGGAACATTCATCTGGTTGGTTTTGTAGTTTCTAATTCAGACTTGTAGTTTTAAACCTGAACGTTTGAGTCTGGTGTCATTGGACGAGAGAGCGAGTTTTAATCGCGCCTGCGGGGCTGAAGGGGGGGGGTGAGGTCATGACCCTTAAACACACACACACACACACACACACACACACACACACAAACACACAATCACACAATCACACACACCTCGAGAAGAAAATGACCCCGAGGAGTTAATGAAGTCTCACAAGTTGATGAGGGGGGAAATTGCAGTGTTGGGAGGTGTGTGTGTGTGTGTGTGTGTGTGTGTGTGTGTGTGTGTGTGTGTGTGTGTGTGTGTGTGTGTGTGTGTGTGTGTGTTTACAAGATTGGAGATATTTCTTTTTTTTTTTTTTTTTTTGAAAAAACGGGGGAAAACACACCAAAGAGGGTAGGGCCGGGGGGGATTTCAAAAAA